>JAGFPH010002642.1:17149-45348 GCA_018207615.1 Philaenus spumarius | reverse complement strand
TTTGATATTCACAATGGGTTCACTCAAATTGGGTGTGCATGTAAAAAAGTAGACAAATGAAATGTATAATATGTTAATAAGTTGCAACTACAGTAAACATATTATATAAGAAATGAAATGAAACTACGATAAGAATGGAATGCTTAAGTCGAAAGTTTAAGCGTGATTGGCAGACTGGGGGATACCGGGAGTGAGAATTCTTTGGCCTTTGCTGTTTTCCCACATTCATACTTCATACTGATCAATAGACTGTAGATGGATTCGGCGGAAAAATATCACGAAAGGAAACTAGTGACGCGACAGATGACAGACTTGCATTCTAAAGAATAAATTTGACATTGACTACAGGTAATGACTACAATAAAATAACGAGACGAAGACGGGTTGGGCATGAACAGCGTGGCAGTTTATTGCAGTGGCGGATTGATGAACTTTTGTGGGGAGGGGCGGTCTTTAAAGAAGAACATTCTGGGGGGGGGGGGGCTGGGGAGGCCGGGCCCTCCACCGGAAAATTTTACACTTAACACCAGTAACAGATAAGTGTAAAACTGTCCTCTTTTTCCTTTGTGTTATCTCCTGCTTCTCACAAAATAAAACAAAATTGATTTGCCAGTTAGCGTCTAAAATGAGTGTTTGAAATAAATAACTTATTGTAAAATATTTTAGAGTTTTTAATAACTTTTTCGGGTTACCTAAGTCAAATGAATTTATTTGGATCCGTTTTGTTTTGTGACACGAAACAAAAGTAATAAAAAGTTTTAAAAAACAAATAAATTTAAATAGGTCGGGGATTTGTGGTCAATAAGGCAGTAAGTTATAACGAAATGCTCCCTAGTTTTGTGATGTCAGTTTTGTTGCGTAAGTTTAATCGTCTTATTTGTGTGTTCTTCTCACCAAGAGTATGAAGAATAGAATGAAGGAATGTACTTTCATTTCTATAAACATCAAAACTTAAAATTTTGAGATATTTAGCTTATTAGCTATTTAGCCTATATCAAATACCTCACAATTTTTTAATAAAGGGAGAAATAACCTATAAGGTGAAAAAAGGCAGGTGAAGAAATCTGTTGAAAAATATTTATTATTTGTTTATTTGTACAATTATTAAAAATATCTAATATAGGGTCTACGTAGAAAATAAAAGCCTTAAAATATTATGCAATTACTCTGATCTTGAAGATCCAGAAAATAAACTGATTGTACAAATTAACGTTTTTTGGAAAGCACTAATTTTCTCCTCCCCAGCCCCTCCTTTTTAACATACCTATCTATAACGTTTTTCTTGTCTTCTCTTTAGCGAAGGATACACTTCAGGTGAACAAAACTCTAAACAATCAACTGCATAGTTAGGTAAAGTTGACTTTTTATCAGCTGTAGTCCTTTTCAACTTTGATACCCATAGTTTTACTTCTACCTTTAGTTCTGAAATACAATCGTGCACTAGCCAACAACCCTGCAGTAATTCTTAGCTAGTGATTCGACATTCTTAATCTTAATGACACAATCTGTGGTAGTTGTTACAGCTCACTCCGGCCATCACCCTCTCAAGCAATGGTGGATACAGGGGGAGGGTCATGACCCCAAAAACATTTTTTTAAGGCCTGATTTATATGTTTGATTTATCCCTACAAGCGCCAAATAACACTATAGTGTCGGATCAGCCCGCCGAGCAAGTGGCAGACAGCGGCACTATTGTTTTGTCTGATTGTATTGAACATTCCACCCTCTAAAAATCATCCAATCTCAATAAAATAAAAACCATTGGAAAGGAAATGTTTTAAACATTAATTTTGTATTTACAAATTTCTTCTAAAACGTAGGGGATATTTACATATTGAATCATCGTTTAAAAAAAGTTGTTGTCTAAAACGATGATTCCACGCAAAAAAAAACGCAAAGAAAAGGCACAAAACTTGAATCTTTTCTAAGGCTCATAATCGTTAGACAGTCTTGTTTTGAAAATTTCACCTTTGGACTTTTCAAGATTTGAACTTTCTAACACTGCCTTCCAATCATTCGTCACTCTTTTAATTTCTTAGATAATGAAGCTTTCTGTAAACCCTTAAGATTTGACAGTTTTTCAAATAACAAGCAAGCATATTTTATAATTGATATATCTAGTACAAATCAATATAGGGCCTACGTGTACATTGATGTTTATATGGATTTTAGTGTAAATTCTATATTTTCGTTTGATATAAGGAAAACCTGATTTAGTGTTAACTCATTTAACTCACCCAAAAATGCATTTTAGAAGAAGGGTAATTTTTTTATTCAATTTAACAGCAAACATCCACAGTGACGGGTAGCACATAGGTATGTAAAATACAAAAACTATCGGGGAAAGAGCTTTTGGGCATTTTGTATAAACAAAAATTACAATAAATTAGCACTTTTTTGGTTTTTCATTAATATTATAAAAAATGATGAATGGATCACGATACTTTAAAAAAAAGAAAACCTAAAAATTGTTTTTTTATATACCCTGATTGGAACGTTTTTCACTGAGAAAAGTCAGAAAAACGCTTAAAAATTACCATTTTCAAAAGTTCATATCTTTGTTAATTTACAATATTAAGGGCAGATATTTCAGAAAATGATTGTTTATTATGTGAACTTCAGACAGGAAGAAGATGAAATTTGTCGTATTAATATTTTTTGCACAGTTGCACTTTAAACACTTTAGGCCATTACCTTGCATAATGCACCCAATTAACTTGAGTAGCCCAATTTAAATTTACCAAACAGATTCTGAAAATAGACATTAAAACCCAAAATTCGTATATCTGCGATGTTTCAATAAGGTTGATAAAGTATGATAAAAATGCCTAAGAACACAGCGCAAAACTCTAAAGTTTGAGACCGACGCCGACGGTAAATTTGCAATCGTGGTAGTGGGGGAAACAACAGCCTGATGCGCCGTTCTCTTCTCCGCATTTTACAAAATAATGGCCTAAATTGTTTGTACTGCAATTATGCAAAAAATATTAATGCGACCAATTTCATCTTCCGAATGTTTGAAGTACACATACTAAGCAATAATTTTCCGAAAGATCTGCCCTTAATATTGTAAATTAACAAAGATATGAACTTTTGTAAAATTGTAATTATTAAGAGTTTTCCCGACTTTTCTCGGTGAGAAATGGTCCGATCGGGGTCTTCAAAAACCATTTTGTATGTTTTTTAATTCTCTACAAATGTCCAGTTGGAAGTACAGTAGAACTCCAACTATCCGGATCGCCAAAATTATCCGGATCAGATTTGAATAAGAACGTAAGTCAAACGGATGCAAGACTTGGCGGCGCAGAATCGATTTAAGGTAGCAAAACAGCTGCTCACTCAGCCTGGTATGTTAAAAAAATAATGTATTTTATAGTGATTTAGTATTGTTTGTAAATATTACGTAATGTAAACATTGTCATTGATATTGTTTTTTCATAATAAATACCGTAAATGTTCTCTATTGTGTTTTGTTTACGTTTTTCTCCTAAAAACGGCCTTTTTTCGAGAAAAATCCAATTATCCGGATTTTTGATTATCCGGATCGGGTCCGGTCCCAATTAATCCGGATAATTGGAGTTCTATTGTATCGTGATCTATGCATACATTTTATAATATCAACAAAAACCAAAAAAGTCCAAATTTATTGTTATTTTTGTTTATAAAAAATGCGAAAAAATTCCTTACCTGATAGTTTTTGTATTTTATATACCTAAGTGCCACCCTTACAACTACTGCGGATGTCGCTTGCTGAAATTCAATAACAAGAAACAATCTCTATTGGATGGGCTAATTGTTTGAAGGAGCGCGCCGCCGTATGGGTATGACTTGAATAAGTAAGAACTTGTGTTACGTTGTTTTAAAATTTAGTAAAACAAAGTGGATTTAATGATCATGTCGTGGAATTATTGATTTTAGTACCGCTCCTTTTTACTCTTTAATAATTAGTGTTTTTTTATTCTTTAATCTGTAAGAAACTCTTGCTCTTTCAAGACAATATTTATGGACTAGAAATGCATTAAAAACTATTTCATAGAGTTTATATATTTTTTAATTCCCCAGACCCGTTGTTGGTAAATTCTCGGTAATTTAGTTTTCGACTTCTTATAACCCTCTCCCAAAATAAAATCCTGTATCCGCTCTGCCAATGAAGTGTATCGCGTCGCTAAACGGACTACACTAGGCGGACTTGATTTTGCTCATGTTCTCATATCACTGGTCACCGTTCCGGTTCCTTTTGTTTTTTTTTATCGTGTACTTGTATAAACTTAAAATGGAATTTAGATGAAGGTGTTTTTTAGAAGGATTCTTTGTAGAAAAGATAGTCAATCAAAATTTGATATGTTTCTTGATGTTTTAAGCCTACTTACTAAACGTAAACGGTCATAAAAACCTATGTTTTTTTTATATAATTTACATATCTTATTTAAAATAAAGATTTGCAATTTTTTACAGTCGGGTCGGGAGGGGCGGTCGCCCCTCCCGCCCTCCCCCCCTTTAATCCGCCACTGGTTTATTGTTAGGGTTTTCAGGTAGTCCACATTTCCAAACACAGTAGAACCAACGAAAACCTAACACTAACAGACCTTTCTCCACGAAAAAGAACTTATAGGCCAGTCGGTAGAGGTAATTTTAGACCCAAAGTTCCAGTAATTTACAATAGGGCTGATTTTTTTTTTTATAAGTACATTCAAGTATGTAGATTAACATAAAAAAAAGTTTACCAGTCTATCGATTTCCAAAAGTCGAAAAATAAAATCGATTATCTTTTTTTTCGGTTATCCTTAATATTTCGAGCTGGGATGAAGATAGAGAAAAATAAAAAATACCACCGTGTAGGGGAGGTATTTTTCAACAAAAAAGGGCATATGTATTTATTTCGTCCGAGCAATGGTTTGTCTGGAAAAATTCTATAATGTAGGTATGTATTTTGCAGCAGGGGAAATCACTAAAAGGGGACATCTTATTCATATATGAAGGGTTGGCTCATTCTAAATTGGCCAAATTTTAATATATCGAATTGAAACTTGACATAGGAGTTCAAATGTATATTTTTAAACATTTATGCTGAGTCTCAGCTTGTTATCTTGAAAATGACCCGATCTAGAGCTACTTGACTTATCAGTGGGTTTCTCGATTTTAGGAGTACCGGACCCTCCAATTCATTTTAAACAGCTCCAGTTTAGAAAATTTTCAAAATATCAACCTGAAAGTTTTTTTACAAGTTAAATATATAGATTCAAACAAGATCAAGGAGTATAAACTTGTTTTATTATTTACTTTTCAAAGCACAAGTAACTTAAAAAAGTATAATTTTAGACCTTTTTAGATTTTGCATCAAAATGCTTGAGTTAATCGGCTGCAGATTAGTCAATTTTTTAAATATAGTTTTTAAAATAAGTATAGCAAAAAACAATTTTGTTTTTAACTTCTGTACAAATTTTTAAATCGATATGTTCAAAAATGTCGAAAATGGAGTGGTTGAATCCAAAGGTGGTATAGTTAAAACGAGATAGGTAAAACAGAAGACTATTTTCAAGCGCCTCGTTTTTAAAAATAACTTGAAAAAAATAGTTCATACTTACTAAGAATATTTATACTGGTGTACTTAACTTGTAAAACAAATTTGATGTTGATATTCCAAAAATTGACGAAACTGGTATAGATTGAAATTAGTTCGTGGGTCCGGTACTCCTAAAATCGATAATCGAAATCGACTCCTAGATCGGGTCATTTTCAAGATAACAAGCTGAGACTCATCATAAATGTTTAAAATATATATTTTAACTCCTATGTCAAGTTTCAATTCGATATATTAAAATTTGACCAATTTAGAATGAGCCAACGCTTCATATATGAATAAGATGTCCCCTTTTAGTGATTTCCCCTGCTGCAAAATACATACCTGCATTATCGATTTTTTTCCAGACAAACCATTGCTCGGACGAAATAAATACATATGACCTTTTTTGTTGAAAAATACATCCCCTACACGGTGGTATTTTTTGTTTTTCTCTATCTTCATCCCAGCTCGAAATATTAAGGATAATCGAAAAAAAAAATTATAATCGATTTTTTTTTCGACTTTGGGAAATCGATAGACTGGTAAACTTTTTTTTATGTTAATCTACATCCTTTAAGGTACTTATTAAAAAAAATCAGCCGTATTGCAAATTACTGGTAGTTTTAACCTATACCGACTGGGCTATTAACCTAGTTGAGACATATTATTCCCTAACTTTTCCCAGTAATCAAAAAAATTCCCCATACTTTTCCCCACCATTTTCTTTTCCCCAATATTTCCCGCAAACTTCAAAATTTCCCCATTTTGGGGAAAAAAAACCCCAATCTGGCAACACTGGAACAGTCATGTTCTTTCAAGGAAAGATTTTTACAAATATGATCTGTGATTTTGGAAACAGAGTAGGCAAAAACTCCTTTCTTGGGGGCTACATTCAAAATAAAATATTATTCCGAAAATCACTTATCCGGCTTAGTTGACTACGGAAATATATATTAGGCATTTCGTATATTAAATGCTTCTTGTACCCACGATTGTTACGTTTCGATATTTTGGAGCCAATGTAATAAACAATTTCTTTATTGACAGATTAATTGATGTCTTTCTGGAAGAAGTTTCTAGTTATCCAACATTTTGGAATAAGTAATCTAAAGTGTATTTTTTTATTAATAATAAACCTTCATAAATGGCACATTTCTACTGAATATTAGTATTGAAGAAACAGCACTATATTAGGGCTTTCCGCCCTTATGCCAATTTTTAAATTTTCTTGCCAGCAATAGGCTTAACCGCCTAACCTTCGCAGTACTACACTCGATTCCACGTTCACCGTTCAATACAGGTCTTACGGGAGAATAGACATGCTACTACCATTACAAGGAACATCACGTTTATTGTCATGCGGGTTGCGTCAACTGACCGAGCATTGCATGGGAGTTGATGTTTTTTTAGTTGGCTAATATAGCTGATACTGTCGTATAGATAGATAACATGGCTTATGGGCGCTCTGTACTGAATGGTGAACGTGGAATCCAGTGTAGGGTAGGAGTATATTTTCAAGTTTGATAATATTTCAGGGTCATCCACCAATATATCTGGCGATACCTATAGCTAAATAACTTTCCTGGAAGATATTCCGTCGTATGGAGTGAGATAAATAAAATCAATTTCTAAATTTGGTCCTACAATAAAAGGATAAAAGAGAGATATAGTACCGAATGAGTGCTATTTTATATAATCACTACAGTACCTACTTGAAGTAGTGATTTTTTTAAATAGGCATTTTTCGATAACCAGTAAAGACATTTAAATAGGACTAGGTACTCTCAGCTCTATGTATTAGCCTAACGATGCCAAATCGTCACCACTGTCATTTTATAAAATAATGAATCATTATACAGTATGTAGCTAGTAATTCCGTGAAGCCTATAGCAGTAGCAATTTGTGCTCGCTAGGTACGAATACTCATTGTATGAATCATACATATCATTACTGACAGATACTGAATTACTGATAGTAGAGATAATAGGCTACAATAATTAATAGTGTCATATTTGGTTGACGTTTGTCCTGTAATATTTGTTTAAAATTTGTTACAATGAATTCTTAGATAAGCTTTACATTTTAAACTAAAGCTTACACATAATGGTGTTAATAATACTGTTAGTAGATTATATTTAGGACTGTTTGTTTGTTACATACAAGAAATACATCTAAGAAATATTTTGAGGTTAGTGCTTTTATTTTATTATTGTTTTTAATAAGTTAGTGTAAATATTTTTAATTACACTAAAATTTGTGTAAAAGATAGTTCAAATTTGAACTATATGGTGACTTAAATTAATTTTCCTGCGTTTGTTATATATTTAATGTGTAGCCTATGCCGGCGCGAATTTACTATACGACCCTACGTCAACAGAAATGCAACAATAAAAAAAAGTAGCCTGAACTTATAGTCTTTAGTTACAGTATGTTTACTTGTATTGAACATTTAACAGTAGAATGTAAAACAAGATCGTCGTCCGCAAAAATATCAGCCGAGGGTTGTCTAGTAAATTTACTGCCCTAGACCTATACCTAATTCCGGTATTAGTATTAGAAGTAAATAATTACCTTGAACAAAGAGGACAATTACCTATGGGGTATTCATTTATTGTAATAGGAGGTGTCCTAATCCGCTAAGCTATATTACAGCATACACCTCAACCTAGGTCTACAATGCCAAAACAAAAGTAACAAAACATAAGCTAACTTACAGTTTTGGACAATGGACAGTTTCTAGATTATAATCATAGGTTAGTAATACATTACTTTTCTAAAAAACCCCAGGTAGCTAATGATTTCGTTAGGATGGTATAATATACGCCTCTGTAATTTCATCTATTTTTGCTGCAAACAATAACTACAATATAAATTTATAAGGGGAGTTTGGCGTAAGGGGCCTTTGCTTGTATATTTTGGAGAGTCTTGTCGTCTTGTCCTTCCAAAAAGAATGGCAATGCGTTCGTTTGGTGGCATCAATAGCTCTGTAGAGTTGCTAGAAGCCTTTCGTATTTAATCTTGGGGAAGAATTTCTCATATGAATACTAATAGTACGAGACAACTGTGGGAGCAGTGATCGCATAATCAAGTATCCCTTATGAGATCTTTTCCCAGTTACCGAAGTAAACCTCAGCGAGGTTCCACTTTATTTCCGTTCCCCAAACAAACGACTTGGCTGATGGCTCCACCAAAATTTACAATTGCTTTTTTGGACATTGTATACTGAGCACATTTTGTCAACCATATGTCCACACCGAAGTTATAGTGATTACAATCAGTAATTATTTAATAATAATAAGATTACCTTGTTAGGTCCGTCACGTGACTTATAGTTGTTGCATTCCTTACGACATGTTTCGGAGCCGAAACTCCATTATCAAGTTAAAATCACTCCGAAGAGATCGTCGCACATTAAAATAAATAAAATATATACACACATACACACTTACATACCACAACAACACATAGATACAATATCGCGCTTGATATAAACTTAGGTGCGCAACCTATCATTGTCGGTTGAATACTGCCGGTATTGCGTTCAGGGATCTTAAAGAAGTTTATCTCTGTTTGTCTTCTGTAAATATTTGATGGCCGTATCATATAAATGGTGAGAGTGAAATGAAAGTTGGTCATTTAAGATATCGTCCGGTTTATTTATTTAGTTTTATAGTTCCGGTTTTATTTAGTTTTTAGTTCCAGTTTATTTAGTAATTATTTCTGGATTTTTCTTGTACTCACTTTCTTCATCAATTGCTCCATCCATATGCATGCTAGAAATCAAGGACATTCTTCTTATTATTTTGTGGCACATATGAAACCTTAGTGCTTTCTTTATTGAATGCAAAAATACTTGAGTATGCCTATCTGTTTTTATCTCTTTCATTTCTTTTGGAATTTTGCCATTTGTTCTTCAAAGTATCCACATAGGATAAGCCGAACTTTGTTGACAAGCTGCAAAGGAGAGTAGTGTCTCTAAACCAATTATTGTCAGCAGACATTTAAAACCTGAGTAACAAAGATAACCAGATATTGAACGATATCCACGGGCGTTTACCATAACGCAAGTGTACAGATGGAAATATATGTGAAGGAAAAGAAATATACATATACTTGCATTTGAAATTGCACTAAAAAAGTTAAAAGTTATGTACAATATTTATAAGTGATATATACAATATTTATAACAATATATACAATATTTCCCACTAGAAGAACAGCTCGGCTGCACATTCATTTTTGTTTGTAGGCTACACCACAAACAGGATAAAAATAAGTAATTGTTTCTTTATCACATAAATCAACACTATAATGTTTTTAGGAAAGGCAGTGCACTAGATAACGCGACTAACTACTGTCACCAACTGACTCCATACGCTGACCTCCACGCTGTTAGCGCATGCACATTGGCCGTCCCTGCTTCTGCACATACAGCCTGCCGCTTCTTCACATATATTTCCTTCTGTACCATAAGAATGTGAAGAGGTAAAATAAAAAATCAAACATTTAGAAATACTTACGAATTTACATGCGCTGTATCTGTGATATACAAAACGCTAACGGAGGCTTCCAGCTGCACTTGGCGAAGACCAATGCTTTATTGAACCGGTAAGCTACCTGAGCTTGAGGAATAAGAAGGGATGGGGCTCAAGGTCTCGATCCTTAATAGCCTGATTCGAAGAAACACAACTCATGTATTTGTCAGATATGACACGTGCAATGGAGGTGTAAGGCATTTTTTTAATTTCTAAAGTGTGTTTGCACATCTTGCGCAGACGAGGTGGAGGGCTGTTAACTTACCTGGGAGTTTTAAAATATCGAGCATGAAGTTAACTCCACTCTTTCTATTCACAGGATCCTTATTATGTCAATATATTATGTGTGTTTCATATTTCATATAATTTGCATGGTAATTACACAGTGCGTAGAAATATTGAGCTGAAAATTTGTTGGGTAATCTGACTAAACAGAGCCCAATCTATCACTTGTTAAAACCTATGTGCTAGATTATATGTTTCCGTGTTGTACTCAACAACATTTGTTTTGTAAATAAGTTATCAATATAAAAATAGGCCTAATCAATTTTTTTACACAACTTTCAATATATCAGATTGTTCTGATTATACTTCAGTTTAACTTTTTTTTCTTTATATTTAGAATGCCAAGTTCCATGCTATTTGCTGTCAACAATGAAGGGCGTATATTTGGCCTTTCCACTAATGGAACTAAGTGGCGGGAATTTCAGTATCTAGGTCTTGAATTTAAACAGTTGTCTGCAGTTTCGCACTTCCTTTGGGCAGTGGGTAGTGACAGACAGATATATGTACACGCTCATGGTTTGGATATTCCAATACGCATAAAGGAAGAAGCTTATGAAAATCAGGTAAGTAACAAAAAAAAATTTCTCTTGTTTTCTGCCAATGTTTTTACAATTTTCATATATTTTATGTACAGAGTATTGCAAAAGTTTCGCAACGCCTTTGTAATTTTAAACCTGTTGAACATATTAACTCCAAACTTTCAGGAAGTTATATTGGGTAAATTCTGCACCTTTTAGGGGTATGAATGAATTTTACCCTTATTCGGTTAAGGTGGGAGCTGCAAGTCAAAATTTTTAAAAACCTTTACTGTGTAATACCTCATTTTAAAGGCCTCGTTGAGACGAGAAAATTGTTGTAAAGTAAACCCCTCTCCGATACCCCAATCCAAAATGCCAGAACCAAGAAGTTCAGGTTTGTCAATTTTTCTAAGTATTGCATTCTGCATACTATTAGATATGCATTCATTTTAAGGTACAGAAACCTTGCAAAAATTTGTTAACAAATAATAAGTCTTAAAATTTATTTATTAGAATAAACATTTATTTTAATAAATAAAATGATTTACTGTGTTTTATTTATTTTTATAAGTTTTGATTATTTAAATCATAATTTGGTTTAATCAGGATTTAGGTATTGAGTGAGTGAGTACTAGGCTCCATTTTCATATATAGGCCTTTGACAAAAATTCTTGGGAGTGAATTTAAATTTTTTCTAAATCATAATTAATGTAGATTAAAAAAATTGTGCAAAGTACTTAGGGAACTCTTTAATAACCCAGGGGACTAAGATGGATCCAACAATAAATTGTTTTTGTTTATCAGGATCTGGGATATAACATCACTTATAAATATATACCTAGCTCACTAGTACAGTAAAAATAGACATTTTGGTGGGAACCCGGTGCAGGTTAACTGATTTTGACGGTTTCCTTTTTAATTTGTTCGTCTCAACGAGTAGAAAAAGTTTTAAAAAAAAATGTTTGTGCTCTCCCCCTTAAAATTGTATTCAATAAAAACGTGTTTTTGACAAAATGTGCTTACTTCAACAAGCTTTTTACAAAAACATTTTTCTGAAAACATTTTCTTAAATAAATTAACAACAATGTATTTTTAGTAAAAAATTTATTTTTATTCACTAAAATTAGAAATATTGCTAAAAAAAAATAATACGGCAGAAATCACAGAAAGTGGAAATCTCATTCATATGTGTAGCGTGTGTAAATGGGTCGATTTTTAATATATAGAATACAAACTTGACATAGAAGTTAAAATATATATTTTAAACACTTATATCCTGAGTCTAAGCTTGCTATCTGTAAAATGACCCATTCTAGAACCACTTGACTTATCAATGGACTTCGCGATTTTAGGAGTATCGGACGCGAATTGGATACAAATTGGATAATTATGTTTAGAGAAAATTGATTTTTATCGAAGACAAGTTCATCAAGACTGCTTATAGGCTATATGCTAGTCTTAATGAAATTGTATTCGATAAAAACCAATTTTCTCTAAAACTAATTATTCAATTTAAAATATACATAAACAGTACATGGTACAGAGGACTTCATTCTAGCTTTTTTTCCAAAGTTTTATTCGAATATGGATCACTTGTTACTTAAACAAGGTCGATTGCAAATTATTTCAATGAAGACTCGGTGTCAAAATTTTCTACTGAAATTTTTTACATGAGTACAAATTAATTATCGTTTAAAATTTTTAAAAATATAAATGACATTTGAAATAATTACTAAAAGACTTGAACATTTTTTAAACGCAAAGTATATAAGCTTCCACTGGTAAAAAATGTACTAAACTTTAAATGGTGACAAGCGATACTACTTTTCTTTTCTGATGGTCACTTACTATTCAAATGAATGTCCTTGCTGAATCCCTTACACGTTTGGTATCTCCGGTTCTGATGGGGAGAAACACCGTAGAGCCACAGAATTTAGTGGCGCACTATTTTTTTATATTTTTACTGGAATACACATACAAATCACTAGAAATCATGTGATATAATGATTTGTCGTGTTTATGACGGCCATTTTGGGCAAGCTTGTTTTTTTTTATTTTTATCTCACATTACTGATTAGCGACTAAAGATTAAATAAAAATGAATTTACATAAGAAATATTTTTTAAAACCTCAAAAGCAGTTGAATTTTTAAAGAAAAAGGCAGCCATTTTGTATCCACCATGTTGAATTTTCATACTTTATATATATTTGTGATCAGTGCCTCCCAAAACCCCCAAATTACCCGTTTCATCTTTCATAAAAATTTTTTTTTAGAAGTTGAGATATAAGAATTTGAATTTTTTTAAATTTTTCCGGTACATTTCCAAAAAAAAAACAAAGAGCACAAAAAAAAATTTTTTAACTTTAATTTACATGCCAAGACGAACAAAAAAAATCATTAAAATCGGTTTACCAGCTTTTGGCCTATTTGTGTTTATTTTTACTGGACTATACTTACATATTTGCTGGAAAAAACCATTCGTAACTAATTCACATTGGTAGTCAGCTAAGTCAAAGTTTTAAACATTTCTTCTGTACACATTCAAAAACTTTATCTTAATCTTGCAAACACATGCTGTAGGCCTAGTTCTAATGTGTCTTCTTAATTATATCACAAAGTTGTATTTGAGAAAACTTGGCACAATTACCTAACAATGTTTTACTTATTTTGTCCCTGTAGAGATGGGTTCCAATCGATGGATTTGGGAAACGAATGCTTCCTACAGACAGATACAAATGGTCTTGTAAAGATGGAACTACCGAAAGAAGACTTGATCAGATACGTCTTCCTTCGATGGCTTGGCAGTGGGAAGGTGAATGGCATATTGAAACAACCCTTGATGGCCAACCGTTGGATGATGATGTAAGATAATGTGATTGGTAATTTCATTTTAAGGTGACAGTTTTAATTTACTAGAAAAATCAGGTTTTATCTATTGTTAACCTCCAATCGTCACAACATACTCTGGCTATATGCATTTGGCAATTGCCACATTGATCATATAGATTTAAAAGCTACATCCTTGGAAAGCCTATGTTTTAATCTGTTTATTGGAACGGTCTTTTGATCTTTAACATCTGTTTATTTGATCATTTAGGCTATTTTAACCTTACAATGTTTCTTGATGTGACACTACTCGGTAGAGTCGCTGTATCTGTATATGAGCATGAGTTGTTTATGCTGTGATATGAAGTTTTTGTTTTTTATTAGCTTTGTAATTTTTATGGTTAAATGGCATATCCAGTAAAATAATAATACAGCAATTAGATTTGAGTGATTTTTTTTTTAAATCTGAGAATTTTGATTTAGTAAATATTTATGTATTTTCCATCAATGATATTAGAAATATTACACTTGCATAAATTTTGCTATCTCAGTTTTTCTATAGACTTATAACATTTAAAAGAGTTAAACGAAATAACCAAATGGTAAAATTTCACAAATATAATTTATTTGTCATACTTTGTTTAACTAGGTTACATTCCAATACAGTCCATGTCAGTCCCACTATTTCTTCTTTGCTGTTATATGTTAGTTATAAATAGAGATTCAGTACAGTCCCACTATTCCGAACTAATTGGGACCGAAGATTGTTCGGTTTAGCTGGAATTTGGAATAGGCGGATTTCATGAATAATATCAACGAATTGACTTGTTAAGGCGTAAGTTCTTGATGCGGCAGACACGGCAAATGCTCTTGACCTCGCCTTACGCTATTTCGATAGGTTGTTTGAACTCTCCGTTTTGTCATCCCGCAGTCTGTCCGTTAGTACCTTGAAAAGAGATCGAGAAAATAATAAAATTCCTTCGAGATAACGAAAACGGACTGGCAGTTGGCAACAACACTACTACTGCCTAGCTGTTTTATCTAATCCTTCCTTCTTTCTGAAGGACCCGGTATCCTTTTCACCGGAAGCTTGTTGCGTTAGCTTCCTTCCCTCAAAACGGAGGGAAAACGTGAAGGAAACAAAACAGGACAATTCCAATAGGCCCATTGGAATTAATGTGTTGTCAATTTCCGCTAACCGAAACGCAACACAAAGTATGGGAGAAACGGATGTTGTAAACCTACACTTAAGTTGTAACAATTCAAAATATACCGTAAAATTATTAATAAGTCAAAAGAATCATACATTATGGCATTGCAACTAAATACGCATGAGTGCGAGAGAGACAGAAGACTGATAGTAAAAAATCATTCAGAAACGATCCGACCGACGACATCTAGCGGACGGAATCGTAAGCAACAAATTAACAAGATTCTAAAACACCCGACTTTCGATAACATTTTACGTAATTAATAATATTTCTCGACCTCGTATCCCTATCTTTCCTATATCAAAATTCATCTAAATTAACCAACCAATCCATCCAAATTATAAGATTAACTCCATCAACAAGCAATCGACCGAAATTCATTTTTTTAATCTACTTGAAACCAGACCGGCACACTAAAATCTAGGCTATATCAGAAATAGAATCATTAATCCTAAGAGAACCAAAATTTAAATCAAAAAATGAAGAACACCGTCAGATAGAACGAAAGATTCTACATCAAAAATGTCTTTGGTAAAATTTCATAGAAAATACCGTCAAGCCATAACAATTCACCGAAAGTCGACAAAACAACGGCTAAAGATAGATAGATGTAGGACATGTTTATTAAGCCCCACCCACAGTCACGTGACCGCTTGCAGCGCGGAAATCCCAGTTTAAAAAGCCAAATGTATAGTTTTAATTGTAAATAGTAGATGTTAGAAAATAATGTGTACAAGGAGCTATTTTTGGTAATTTCATGCAATTTTCTTATTTAATCAATTTCTTTTTAATTTTATTATTCAATATTAGTTGTCAAACAAAATTATTCCAAAATTTAGTCAAAACGACACCAAACAAATACACTACATTTTAAATTGCACTCTTTTGTACAACAATCCAAGCCCCAGAAGATACGAAATTCACCAGGCCTTATGAACCCATTTCCTGAAGGCCCAAAGCAAGCCAGTTTGGATCCCAGGATTTTAATTGTTGAAGAGACGCCTAAGAAGCAAGACGTATGACCAACGCTCTCCAATAAACGATTTAAATTGAAGATTTTTAGTGCTAAAACTTTGTAAACATTTCATAAATAACTTACCTTATCTAAAGTGAAGTATAATAATCCTTAATAATCATTTAAAATACCACAATAAGAAGAAGAAGTTATAAACTGGGTGAGATCTATCCATAGGCCTATAATTACTTACATGAATTAACTCTATCTATATTTCAAACCATCCATCAGTGAAAACTTAAATATTGTAAATTTTGGAAAGACTTTATAAAATATCTATATAAGAAGAATTTGTTTGGACCATCATTATAAATTTAACTTCGATATAACTTCCCTTTTTATACACTCACATACACTTACATTTTAACCCATTGTACTATTTTCCTTTTTCATTTTTCAATTTTCATATTTATCTGTAATAACTGTTTTAATCATTAATTCTGTTTTCAATAATAATAATATTGGGAAAAGTCGGCACTGACCCCCTGAGATATTAAGAGTGTTATAAAAAAGACTACAACGAACATTTGATTTTTGAATTAACTTATTTGTGAATAATTGTATATATTGCAACGTTAAGCGTTGCAAAAATAAAAATATATAAATATATCAAGTTATGATGTGTTAAAAAAAAAATGGTTCGGTAAAAAATTCAAAAAATAAAAATAATTATGTTTTTATATCAAAAATAAAACGCTATATGTGGATTATCTAATAATTATCAATATCTCTCCTTCATCTCCTTCACTTATTCACCTTAAAACCAAAAGTCGTCGCTCATGTAATACTTTAAATCATTTATATACCTCCTAGGCCTATTGCCTTACTTCAACAATAAAATCACCATTTACCTAAACTCTCCATAACATCTCTCTCCCAACTTCAACGTAGAATAATATCATATGCTTCACCTTACTTTAACTCACCTTACTTTAATTCACCTTAAAATCACCTTCACTTAACTCCCACAATAGTAATAAAAAAAATAATAATCATAATATTTGTAATAATCCACATATAACCTCACTTATGCTCTGTTGGCATATATCTATTCATAGTTGTTAATTACTGAAAAATATTTATTAATTAATTTGATTTCCTCAGGGGTGGAAACCTGGCTGTCAGAGTACAAGCTAAATGGATATTCGTGGCTGTATAAAGAAATTCAAGACATTGTGGCAACAACCTTTGTTTACTCAAACATATTTAAAAGTGAATGTTCACAACAATAAAAAGATATCAACATAATGGTACAAATATACAAACAAATCAATGAACTATTTACAATTACATGAAACTTTTATCAGCCCTATCTCTCAAAAAGAAAAAATGACGCAACAGAATTTAAGAGAAGTTACTTTTTTAAAATAATCAAAACTTTTATACTTGCAGACTAAAAAATGTGTCCTATGGCCATTATTACTTACTGCGTAATTCGTCGCACTGTTATTTACCTAGGATTTTTCGTCGTTAACACAATTCACTCAATATGTCCTGAAGCCTATCGCGCGTTAGTTCTGTTGAAGCACATGGAACAGTTATATGTTGAAAATCACTTGATTTATACGATCAATTTCAGTTCTTACGATAACACCAACTCCAAAGTATATATTCTTTACTTTGTGACCAAACTTGTCACCATCTCGAAACAAAAACTACATTTTATGTGGATTACACATCGCCGGCCTTATACAACGCACACAAACAGCTACGCCATCTTGTTAGAAGTCTGTTCCCTCTAGAACGTTCTCTCGCGTTACCAATTGCTTCATACGTGCGTTTTGTCACGTAGGCAATTTGATGCCCTCTCTCTCTTTGAATTGCCTCCATGATCATTATATATGGAGCTTCCTACCATACTGGTATCTCGATACATATGTCGAATTGTGTTATGTTTTGTTATTATTTTTATTATTGAACTGTTTATAATTTTAACTATTGCTTTATATTGTTCACCTCAAACGCACTACTCGTTGAAACAAAATCTCTTATTTAATTTTCACATTTTACATACGTTCATATTTTAATATATTCTTTAAGTCTGCTTTTATATTACCTACTTTTACAGTCTACTTATACTTTTTATTATTTATTTATTAAAAAAAAAATGATTCTATTGTAATTATTTTGCGTCATTAAGAAATATATATATAAAAATTATAAATGGTTAATATTATTTAAGTATTGCGTCATTTATTTATTTAGACCAAACCTCTGTGCTTTTAGTCACTATAGGAAACTGCTGATTTATTTCTTATCGTATTTTTTTCTCTGTGACATGGCTGTTAGTGTTACAATATATACATTTTAATTTTTCGATTTTCAATTAAAGAAGTTGTTAAAATTGTAAACTTGCTTTGTGTTTTGAATTGCATCAGTTATTTTTAATAAGTAAAAGTTGAGGTATATTGTAAAGTGTGTGTAAATTAGTTATGTTTTGTGTTTAGCAATGATTAAAAATTCTACTACAGAATTGTATAAATGGAGCCAACATTTAACTAACCAGTTTTCATTCCAATTTGGTTTCAAGCGTTTTCATCAAGCTTAGGAATGTATTCATGTATGTTCGGAATAGGCGGATTTTCGGAATAGCAGGGTTCGGATCAGTGGGACTCTACTGTATTTGCTTTATTCAATTAGTAACCTGAAGATGCCTCACATATGTTAATTAAATTATATTTGTGAAATTTTACCATTTGGTTTACCGTTTTTGCCCTAGAAAGCATATTATAATCATTAAGATTGTTTTATGTCCACAGCCCCGTACACATTTGTTTGTATATTTTACAATTTATTAAAGAAATATATTTACACAGGGTTGGACTTACGCAGTAGATTTTCCTACAACCTACTACAGCCAGAAACAATGGAAATCTTACGTTCGCAGACGAAAGTGGGTTCGTTATCGTAGATACGCAGCGATAAATACTTGGTGTGCTGTAGCTCCTCTTCACAAGGATCCCACTCAGGTCAATATATATATTTAACATAATCTTCGGAAACTGTACTTTTTACTGAAAGCATTTTACCATTTTAGTGATCATCTTGTTAAGTTCGTATTGCAAAAAAAATGGTTGAAATAAGGGCGAATCTATATTTTTTTAAATATCTAGAACATAACTTTAAAATCAAATCTAGGTTTAAAAAAACTTTAAGTATATTCATCTGATATCAATGATTCTCTTTCACACCTTCATTAATTTTCAGGAACCATTCATAGATGTGTCTATTGGAGGCCAGAATATACCAGGTAGTGTTGCAAGCAGCATGCAGGTATGGGCCGTGACTGCGCAAGGCAGAGTAAGTATTTGTTTCAGTTTTGTGCCACTGTTTTATTGTGAATTTCTATTGTTTATTACTATTCTAGATGGTTACACGCAAAAGTTTTGAGCTAAATTATAAACATAACCTTTAAGGTTTTATCTAGGCTAATTTTCGTATTGAATTGTTGAAGCCAATCAGCTGTTACAATGGGTATCATTATTTTTACTATTTAATCAGCTTTTTATATTTTTGAAAATATTTTTTTTTTAATATGAAATCGCTTATTGCTGACAGCTGATTCTTTGTACCATGTTTTTTTTTTTTAATGGTAGTACAACATAACATAATATAATAAAAATGATAACTCAAAATTATAATTTAATAAGGTTCACATTTAATGGCATTTTTTATACTTTAACAAATAATTGGCTAGATATGTCTATTAATTCATTTGAAGTTAAAATTTGGTACCATTCTCGGGGTCTGTCTCTCGAGATTGACATGAACAAACTTTTGTAATATATACACATTTTTGAATTTACTGATGTGAAAAGTTAAAGGAAATAATTATTGCGTCTATTTTGTGTTACAATTAAAAGTTCATTATTTTGATTTATGGTAGTTCCTTGATAGTTTAAATGTTAATGTAGTAGACCATACCAAGCTCTACTCTTTATTTTCACTGATTCTATTCATTTTACTGGTTAAATCGCATTTGAAATAAAACTTTCTTTTGATGTATGATGCTAACAGTTCGGCTTCATGTTGCTGTGTCGGCTCTCTCGGTAATAATCATCTAGTTCAATTTGAAATTGTCCGCCTAAAATTTGTCTTGCGTACGCACATCAGTTGACGTCATCGTCGCTACACTTTCCTATTGGCTGGTCGTGCTGAACATGGTTGAACAGTTTTAATTTAATCAAGCGTCTTCATTTTCGAATACTTGTGTTGTATTGTATGGCTTTCTATGAATTGTTTTGACTAGTCCAGTAGACATTCAAAATGGCTGCTGGCAATTGCTCCCGCTGGTTTCAGAAAATGTGCTATTTGTTTCCAATATATATAATAATTTGACTGATGTCTGACATGTAATGAATATGATTTTTGATAAAATAAAGATATATCTAATTTGTGTTAGTGTGATGCTTATGGTTGTGATTGAGTTATCTTAAGTTGAATTATTGATATGTGTAGGCTTATTTATTTACTTTCTATGATAGGTTAGGTTCGAATGTTTACGTTGTGTAAACTAGAACAAATACTAAGTATAGGTTTGTCAGTAGGCTATTACTTTTCAGACTGTTTACTATTTTCTTTAAGATGGGATTTTTTGGAACGTTATAGTCCGTCTAGCTATTTTATATTTAAATGTGAAAATAACTTTTAGATATTAATGATTTTTAATAAACTACTGAATAAGCCAAAACAAATATATATTCTGGCTCCCTTTTGCACTAATAAATACATTCTTGCCTAATTTCATGTTTTTATGAATACCGTAATAGTTTTTGATATCTAGAGAATTTCTCACATTATAGAAGAACTTGATACTATTATGTAAAGATTCAACTATCTTATTATACTCAATAAACTATTGAATACCTTATGCCTTCAGTAGGAGTAATGAAAATTGTTTTTCTCCTGGGGTGTTTCACTGCAGTATCTAACTGTTTTCTGGCTTTAAGTATTTTGTACGTGAAAATGGCAGTATTTCCATTCAGTATTGGTGGACCTTTTTGATGAACATAACAGGCCCCCAAGTACAATCATTTTCGAAATACATACATTTATATAATATAAATTCTTTAAATTATAAACCATATTTTGTATGTCATAAACAAAATGTTATAAATAAGTTGTTTTGTATCTGAAATTTTAAATTCAAATAAAGGTTTATTTCCAAAATTTTGACTCTAAGGTATTCTATACATACAAGGTAAACATAACCTTAAGCTGAACCCTATAAAGTATATTTTTTATAATTTATTTACAAACAAAAAAGAGTATTGCGTTGAAGAATTAAAATTGTTAAGAGTTAAATTAAGATACTCAAAATCAAAGTTTACATCAATTATTCTACTATAAAGATCTGTTTTACCAATGATTCAATATTGAGCTTGTCTTGTGAAGTGGTAAGAATAAAACTTCTTCTCACAAATAATATGTGTATAACTCAAAACGTCTTTCAACGACAATGTCTCCATCTTCCATCTTCTGCAATAATCAAGCTGTAATTGATTATAAATTATTTATAAGCTGTAAAGGGTGATTCTGTAATGCTCAGAGATGATTCAAGCGGTGGTAATAAGGATCAAAATAAACTTACTTATCCACTGAAGAAAAACCTAGATTGAAAAAACTATCAATTTGTTCCTATAATCCGTTTCAAAATGGTGACAATTTGAAAGTTTTAAATGATAATGACGCACAAAACATAAAATTTTATAAAACTCGTCCAGGGTAAATTTTTGTGGTTTGTGTAATTTCTTATCAAATGCTATAGCTATTAACCCTGGAATGGAAAGCCTGGTAAAAGTAACATTGTTAGAAAGCCGTAGTAAATTTTACGATTTCATTAAAATAATTTACAAAATATGTTTTAAGGTATTAAGGTAACGTAAAACCAACTAAACATTGTTACACGTACTCATATATACTAGAGTAGATTATAACAAAAATTACATCACTTTTTACTTGCAATTAAACAATTAATACATCTATTGGAAAAAAAGACAATATATTTTTTTTTTATAAAAGTATAAAATTGTTTCCATTTAATTGAAAGGTATAAGACTATTGCTGAAATAAAAATAAAATATTCAAATTGGAATGGTAAAAATTTGAAGAAATAAATTATAACACTTCCAAAGATTTTTGCATTGTAATTAGTTTGTACTTTCTGAGCAGTTGATACAAATCTGCCTCCTATTTCTCCACAAAATTTTTGATTTCATACAATACAATGACTGGTTGTCATATGTCTTTTGGCAGCTGGACAGAATTTACAGACACTACTTCTGTTGTCTGGTCTTTGGGCTACAACTTGAGTGTTTTCTCTTCCTAGTACTTGATAAATTACGTGTTCTACTAATAGCCGAAATGGCCGTCGAACTACGGCAGTAAAATAGAATATTGTAAGTCACAGCATTTATTTATTAAATCAATATTCGGAATGGCGACAACCAAACTTTTTGAAAATATAAAGATTTGACCCTTATAATTGTATATAAAATGTGAAAAAACTATAAAAACTCAATCCAGTGACTATTGCAAGATGTTACATTATTAGAAAGCAGTAGTAATATTTACGAAAAGTAATCATAGGCACTACTATCGGGTTGCCTCACTAGCGTCTTCCACATAACTGACCTTGAGTAGCAAGCAGGAATAGACATTAGAAGGGACACTACAATATGTGCACAAACAACGTGGTACAGTATCAAAACAAAAGTTCGCTTGTAAGAAGTACAACGGCTTTCCGCTCCAGGGTTAAAAGCATCAAACAAAGGGTAACTGTAAAACCGCGTACATTAGTTTGATGCACTTTAATGATATAGCCTACCACATTCAGCAATGCACACTGAGTATCAGTAGTAAAAACCATTACTGTGTTAATAACTCAAACAAGAAAGTAATAATAAGCTATGTGATCTTGCAACAATCACCAATGTAATCAGCTGTTCTAAAAACCAACCACAGCTGCTTCAATTTCAGTAGTGTTTATTTTAGCGCATCCCATATTTGCTATGTTTTAATATTTCAATGTGATAGCTGTTCTGGTTTGCTGTAGGATTTTCTTTTGATCAGAAATGTGTAATTTTAGTTTTTGTATAAATCTATTTCGTATAGAAAACTAAAACAATATAATCTCCTGAATTGTGATAGTAATATTAAAATCAGTTAGTTATTTTATTTTTTGATTAAACTATTACTGTAACATCACTTAGATTATTGTATTTTACAGTGGTCATCTTCAGATCTAGGTTATCATAATAACCTCACTTTGGTTGTCATCAAGGAAATTCAAGTCTGTTAATGTATACAATGTATACTAAATGTTTGACACTTATTACTTATTCAAATAATAAAAGTACACTTCAAATCCAAACTTGTATATAATTAATTTAAAAAATCATTTATCTTATCTTCTAAAGCGAGAGATAATTGTTTGTCTGCTAAATGGATCTGGAATCTCCGTCTAAGGATTTTTGATTTTTTGATTTTATATTAGGCTTTTGGCCACGAGAAATCGATTGGAAATGGTCACCAGTCTGGGAAAATTCGTTTTCTACGTCTTTTTATTAAATTAAAAAGTGAAATTTGTCCATTTTAAACAATACAAAGCACAGCTGATGCAAATGTTTTCAATGCCATTACAATAATCATCTGCTTTCTTTTAAACTGTATAAATTTTATTAGAGGTAAGCCTAATGTTGTATCTATTTATAGTTACCATGGCAACGAATACATAATAAACATACCCTTTATTTAGTTGTTTAATGTTGTAGGCCTAACCTAAACGATGTTCACGGAAATTTGCAATAATAGTAGTTATTGACGTGAGCGAACTAGGCCCTAGGAATAAATCGATATTGAAATAATACTTTAATTTAGGCCCGACTTATTTCTGAGGCATAGCGTTGAGATTAAGGTTAATCCTTTAAACTGTATTTTTATTACAGGTAAGCCTAATGTTGTATATACCCTTTATTTAGTTGTTTAATGTTATAGGCCTAACCTCAAAACTCAAAAATCCAATATTTATTATTGAAATCATAGCCCTGCTTATAATCGAGCTTTAGCTCGGTCTCCAGGTACTTAGCTTAACTTACAAACTTTTAAACCATGCTTTAGGTAATGTGGAGATCGGGAGTGAGTACAACAGCTCCTGAAGGTATGCGATGGAATGCTGTGACAGTGCCACCAGGATGTGAGGTTAAAAACATCAGCTGTGGAGCCGCAGGATTAGTCTGGGCAGTGTTATGGAATGGAAAAGCTTTGGTCAGAGTGGGCATCTCAGGAACATGTCCGACTGGTAAGTTTAACTCTAGATGGCAAATATTTGTTTTAAAGGTTGGTACAAAATATATTAAATAAAACTTAGGTAATCATTGAAACAGTGTAACGGGAAGCGTTACAAATGTAAAAATATAATAAGATAAACTGTTAAAAAAAATGGGTCTTCGAAAAACTTGCAAAAATAAAAAAAAATATTCAAACTAATAAAACGTTATATGTGGATTATTGTTCTCCTTACCTTTACTTCATATATATATTCACCTTTGAAAAGAAATCGTCGCTCATAATACAACTTAATTATCATCAAAAACACTCCTCACTCTTCAACCTCCATAATAAAAATTATACATCACATGTCTCACCTTAACTTCAACGTAGAACTCCACCTTAACATCAACGTACACCTCCACCTTACACCTTAAAACCTCATTTAAAAACCTTAAAAATCACCTCCACTTGACTCTTATAAAAAAAATTAATAATCCACATGTAACCTATTTGCATGCTCTCTTAGCATTTATATATTTGTAATTACTTTTAATATTGTACTACATTAACTTTAATTTCTCAGGGTATGGTTCTTGGCTGTAAAGTACTTGCTAGTGGATGAGCATGGTTGATTGAAAGAACTTAAGACATCGTGGCGGAACAACTAACATTTTACTCACACATCATAGAGAAATAATTATTTACAAACAAATACATTATCATCATGAAGCAAACAAGTTAAATTATTGAAAATTTATACAAAATATTACTAGGCCTATCTTAAACACAATATGACGCAATTGAATTCAAATGAAGTTACTTGTTAAAAAGGTTTAAGTTTTAAAAATGCAGACTGAAATTATTAAATCTTATGGCCATTATTACTTACGGAATTGTTCACTTTAACGTTTTTACCTAGGATTTCACTAATTTTCACAAATATCTTGAACACGCTATTGTAGTTATACGCACTTAGCCAATCACATGGTCGAATTTTTTACAAGTTCACTTTATGTTGAAGAAATACTATTGATTCTGTTGCCGAAGCTTACATTAACGCTACAACACTCCTACTTCATTTAGATGTAACATTTGTCACTCTCCAATGTCAAAAACTACATTTTTTGTTGGAAATCATTCCTGCCACATTTTACTATACGTGTGATGTCTACGCCATACTTTATTGAAGTATTGCTTAAGGATGCAGTACAGGGCCTTCTGCATCAACTCAACCCTCATGAGCATTGTGATCTTAGTTTGTCTACACTGCGCATTTATGCATGCCTAAAATATAATTTCTTTTACAATGTTTTCTTTCACCTTGTTATGCTGATAAAACTGTTCATTATGCTACCATTTATTTATTTTAATTGTTCTTTTTAACCGCACCACTGTTTTTTGGCTATAGTGAGTCTTTATATACTTTACATATTTCATATATTTTATACGCTTTTATGCACAAATGTTTTTTAAGTCTGCTTTTTTACCTTTGTTATTCATAGTCTGCCTATTCTTTACTTTATATTTACTTAAATGATTCTACTTTAATTATTTTGCGTCATAAAAGAATTTATACATGTATATAAGAATTATAAATATTTATTTTTATATATTGCGTCTTTTACTTCTATCAGACCACACCTCTATGTTTTTAGTCATTATGGGTATTTATTATTTTATGATCACATAATATTCCTGTTACATGGCCTGCAAGTGTTACAACAGTTTTCTTTGTACATTAAGTTTACTGCCTTGGTTGTTTACAAGAAAAAAATTCAATAACATATAAATTTAAAATTGTTTAAACCCTCGAACAGATTTTCTTGAATCATAGCTAAGAACACTCTCGATCAAGTTACCTTTCAAACAAAAAAGGGTTGCGTTGGTGGTTAACTAAAGTAAAACATGAACTACATATAACAAGTAAACTTTGAATAAAGAATGAGTGGAATAGAGAAAGTTGTGGATACATGGAGAAACAGTGACAATGGATGTTCTATATCGGAAAGGAATACATAATAATAAATTTTAACAGTATATTTTAAAACTCCATTAACATAATTTGAACGTAGTGTTGTTAACCTCCAAGATTTTGAATATAATGTCAGTTTATGTTAATGTTATCTTAATGGCAAAAACCCTTGCCTGTCCTAGTGGACTGCCGGTTTCAACAGTAACTGTCTTCTTCAGGATGGGAACATCATTCTTCTTATTCCATTCCGTTGTGGATATCGTCAAAGAATTGCATTTATTTATTTTAGTTAATTTATAAACAGTTTAAAACTTAAATAAAGTATGAGTCCCCGTCCAATTTCCAATGTAAAACTGGCTTGTGAGCTCGCTGAATATGTTGCAATTTTAATAGTTTATTAATTAATTAAACTTTTGACTAGTAGGTTTTTGGATGGAAATTATCACCCAAAAAGTGAATTTTTTAAAATTATTATTATTCTAGCTGTTGTAAAATGTAACTTAAAAACAATTTTGGGTAAAAAAAATTTTAATACTGTATTTTTTAACTAGAAATATTTTTTTGGTTTTGATTTAGTTAGGCCTAATTATATAATAATATTTTTACCTTTTTGTTTCCGTCTTGTGACTTCGTCTGCGTTTTTTCAGTTCACATCACAAAAACACAACAACATACAACTCACAACACATAACACGTATAAATTGTCCGATAGACGTCTACTACGGCGGGCGGTCGAACGTTGAGTTGTCGTTCGATCGCCCGCTGTAGTAGACGTCTATCGGACAATTTATATGAGTTATGTGTCGTGAGTTGTATGTTGTTGTGTTTTTGTGATGTGAACTGTTAATTTATTTATTAATCAATAATCAATCTGATGATGAAACATAGGTTTTGAAACGCGTCATATATAAAAAACGCACAAGAAGTCACAAGACGGAAACAAAAAGGTAAAAATATTATTATCAATAGTGACTTGGATACTCATACAATGTTCCTAATTACAGTATATAATTTTTATTCATTGTCTTTTTTTATTTTACATTTATTGAGCTGTTGATTTTTAGTCTTCCTTGCTGTAAACTGTAAAAATAAAATTATTTTTTTATTACAAATTGTTTACTGTTTTTTTTACCTAGAAACCTAAAAAACCTCATTATTTTGTAAATAACAATATCAATTATAAACAATAAATAAATGAAATTGTAACAGGGAAACAGGCATATGTTTCTCGAAAAGAAAACTCTACTCGGTAGTAGAATAGAAGTGACACTTATCCCAATAGTTTACAATACATTTGCACGTAAATGTTACATCCGGTGTGCACAGTCACTGAGAATTAAAGGTTGCACGGTACTTTTGACTTTGTTATTTTTATGTTGCTCTCTAGAGTTAATTTCTATGTGATATTTTATTTTATGAACATATGTTTAAGTTATGCATTAACATCACATTATTTCTGGCATATATATAATTTAAAATCTGTGTCTTTTATTTACTTTTCAGGTGAATATTGGGTAGAAATTCCTGCTCCCGAAGAAAATTTAAAATTAATACAAGTCAGTGTTGGCACCAACACTGTCTGGGCAGTGAGCAATGACCATCGTGTGTGGTTTAGAAAAGGTGTACGTGGCAATGGAGGTACAGAAGGAAGATCTAGTGATGACTTATCAAAAGGGTCTGGTTGGGTGGAAATGGTGGGTGACATGGCACTAGTTTCCGTTGCTCCAAATGATCAGGTACTTTGATTTAGAAAGCGGCCAAATAGCCGAGTGATGTACCTGACCACAAATCTCAAGGTCCCCAGTTCAGTTTGGACGTTTGTGTAGTTGTGAAGGGTTTTAGTTTATTTCAGGCAACGATAGCCCTTCTGTACGTTTTACCTTAAAAGTAAATAAACAGTAGAATTACAATTATCCAAGGAACTCAGATCCAACACTATTGAATAGTTATATTCTTTTAGTTAACAATAGGAATGGGTCGATTCTCGATTCCAAAAGTCGAT
>JAGFPH010002641.1:160104-180488 GCA_018207615.1 Philaenus spumarius | reverse complement strand
AAAATAATAATATCACTATTACGAATATACAAGTACAATAAAATAATAATATCACTATTAAGAATATACGAGTTCAATAAAATAATAATATTACTATTAAAAATGTACGAGTGCAATAAAATAATAATACCATTATTATTATTTTGCATAACATCTTTACTTTATACCAGTTTTACTAACGAAGTCGAAGAAGCAAATATTAGTGTAAGTAAACCAAACTCCAGCATCTAGGTTCGAACCTACGAAACTGTGTTGGAAGTTTCTACTATGGCAGAATTAACAGACGATCTCCTTTACCTGTCAGCCACTCCGATCCCTTGTTTTGAATTTTATGACACCCTCTGTATATTTTAATCTGTACTTTGACACATCCCGTAGGTATCCCAGAGCCTTTGGTGCTTTCTTCTATCTTAACTAGGAACTGAAGTAGTAATTATATTCTAAACTTCTGCCTCACCCTGTATACAATGTTTATTTTACCTATAACATAATAATATATGTTGTATTCTGATGTAACAAAACATAATACTTATATAACATGATACCTACATGATTAAAGATCGAACATTATATTCATTACAGATCGAAATTCTAAACAAAATAGTTTTAATAGTGATTGTAAGTTTTCAATTTGTTGTAATGATAAAATGTGTTTAACTGGTATTGATTAAAAATATGTTTTGTTAGTATAATTTTATTGTACAGATAAACAAACACATGAATTTCTCCGGACTCGAGAAGCGCGTGACCTAGTTACTACTGAGATAAAACGTGTTTGCATATGAAACATTTGTTATATGTAACGAAGGCAAGGCTGAGCTATATTGATTTCAATTTTATTGTGATGCCTGGCTTATATGGTAGCTTAGAAAAATGAAAGCCCAGTTTTCGTCGAAGCTTTTCATAAGTAAATGTCCCACATTCCAATGCTGAGGGAAACTGGATCAATAAGTCATGGACAACTGGATCGGCAATCAATGGACTTGTTCAAAGCAACAAGATCTAATAAGAACAGGATTTATAACATTCTGAATGGCTTAAAATAACAAATCGTCTATCAGAAAACTGATACAACAAAATAATATAAAGAGATTCACAGATCAATTTCTAAACATTTAAAGTATTGCAACGGTTGGGCCTTATGCAATGTGTGAAAAATTGAGTTTTGCAATAAAATGCAAAAATCAAGATTTCATAGCAGAAGTTGAGGTGCACCCTATACTTAAATAGATTAAAAGAAGACAAGTCCAGGCCAAATGTACTGAGTCAACAGATATGGACTTTTGTCCTGGAGCTTGTTTCAAGTTGTTTAAAAGACTTATGAAAAATGAGTTATTTTATATAAGAATAAGGTGTTAAATAAAATTATAAAATTGATTAATTTTATGGGTAAATGTGAAACACGGGAGGTGTAGACATTGGCCATGGAAATCACAATTTTGTAAATTAAAAAATGGTAAAGTTAGAAAGGGTTAAAGTTATAGAAAATCCTCAAATTTTATCAAGTGTAAATAAAAAAGATAATTTTGAAAAGAGTAAGAGAAGTTGAATAAAAAATGTAAAATAACAAATTAAGAAATTTTTGGTATTTTAGAAGTTAGATATAATTGTTAAAGTTTGAAGGTGAAAAAGCACCTGAAAAAATGAAAAAATAAAAATGAAAAGTAAACAAGTATTAAAGGTGTAAAAGTTTTATAAGATAAAATTTTGTAAATTGTTAATTAATTAAAAAAATAGGTGAAAAGGTTCACACCTATATTTTGCTAAAAATAAAAGGAAAAAGGTGCTAAAATAAATGACCTAGTGTTAAGAAAGTAATAATAAAATAAAATTGTAAATCTCAAGTTAAAGTATCAATTAACAAGTCAAATTTCAAATCCAAAAGTAAATGTTAAAATAGGCAAATTTACAAGTCCCAAAAGCAAAAGAAAAATCATCGGACAGAATTGAAATTTTGGCTAGTAAAATATAAAACCATAACCAACATATAAGAAAAAGAAAAAAGATTTTCCCTCAAAAACAGAAGAGTTTCCGCGAGGAAAAACCGCGGAAAACGCGAAGTTGCGCCGTAAGCAAACCAAACGTCGTACGACCATCACTCATGTTTGAGAAGAAAGAAAAAAGTACCAGGAATAAGACTACGAAAACCGCAATTCTTTAAAACAAGTTCCAAGAAACTACAGGGAATATAAATAAAACAATGGGAAAATATGCCAGTAGAGGGAGTAACTGATAGCAAGATGAGACGTCAAACTAGGAAGTTAGTAGGGGTAGTACCAACCCAAGAACTTCAGAAAAAAATACAAGTTGCATGGCGAGATGGCGAAAAAGGGATAGAAAAGCAGGGAAATAGTTGGTATCCCGGAGGCGGCAAAACAGCCGATAAAAGGAGCGTACAGCGTCGGAGGCAGGGACTTCACGATGGAATTTTTCTCTGAGTATAGATGTGTTGGACTACTGGATAATTTTCTCTTGAGTAGAGATGTGTTAGAAAAAATATCTGCGATACTAAAGTAAAGTATTTTTCAAGTAGAAGCAGTGTTTTATGAAGTCAGCGGTACGAAATGTGTTAATCTAGCAGTGAACATTTTAATTAATTAAAATATTATGAAATATAATATTTCAACGAACAGTTTCTATAAAAATCCATCGAACTTATATAAAAATTAAATAAATTAACGGAGATAGTGTTATATCGGTTATCATTACATACAGTGAAAAAACAGTCGAACAATTTAAGTGAATTAGGCTATAATTGGTTAATATAGTAGGTGCATCTAAACCATAGTAAATGACGTAGTCTACGACAATTACTGGACGGATGTAATGGCGATAACTGGAACACGTAATGGACTTTGAGAAATTACTGGAATAAATAAGCGAAAACCAAACCAGGAAAGGCACTAGAAGACTTCAGGGAAATTTAAACAGGAAAAATTCAACCAGGCAGAATCTGAAACCACAGGAGACGTTCAACTACACCAACGATAACCGGACTTCAGGGAGGCTGTATTTCTATCAACATTCCTGGGAAAGCAGTTCAGAGTCAAGGGTCGCAGTAATAAAAGGTCTGTCAAAAAAGTTACGATGTCCCCTATTAAAATATTGCCTGAGTTAAATTCAAATAATTATTGATACTGGGTTGAGATAGTTGAATTAGGTTTTTCAAAATGTAAAATTATCAGTCTTGTAAATTAAATATTTAAAATCAGTTTCATAATTAAATAATAAATATTAACAGAAGGAATAATTAAGTATGAGTAAATAATAAATGGTTCAACCTAAAAGAGGTAATAAATTGATGTAAATAGTAAATTTAGTTTAAAAATTTATTTTTGTAGTGGAAAGAACCACAAAGAGTTTTGAGTTATTTGTTGAATAAATTCTCTTTTGATTTAAAATAATATAAATAATTTACCTTGTTCAAGAAATTCCTATTATCTGAGTATCCTATATAATAAGTTGTTTTCAGTGTATGATCAATATCGAAGGTTCACAAAGCACAAATAATTTAATTATTCTAAGGTCAGTTCCACTGTTCTCATTCCTCAGAGATCGTCGAATAAAATTAAAATTAATTACTGAGCTGAGCATATTTAAAGTTAATAGTAACTTCAATAACTGGAAGAAATTTAATAAAATATTTTTCATTAAGGTGACTATAGGCATAGTTATCCTAACCAGAGTTATATCACCTAGGCTATCAAAATTAATGTGCCTTATACTTCCAGTAGGTGGTATAATCTCTTTATTTTGTGACAAAGTAGGGAAATCCTACAGACAGAAAAAGTGTGCAAAGTTTGCGCGCTCTGTCGTCGCAGTATATAAGTTTTATGTATATTTTTGAAGTGAAACTTCTTTCGACGCGGTAAAGCAAATTGGCCTTTATCAGACGAAAAGTAAAACGCTTCCTCTTATCTGACTTCAACCCGCCGGCAGTTGAAGGAAAAGAGTACAATTATGGTTTGACACGCATGCGCAGTGCGAGAAGAAAGAGAGGAACATTTCTACTCTAGCCGTAGCAGGAGTCATGTAATATATTATAGTCTACGCGCATGCCCCGCGTGTACTGTGTTGATGTACCAGGGTAACATAGGGATCCAGTAGATATATTAGGAAACGTTTTGGAAAACAGAACGAAAGATAATATATGTTGTTACAATTTTATAATAATATTTTAACAAATTATTCAAATTTAATATTCATAAATTAATAGAACTCAAGCTTGCATAATAAATTAGCAATAATTCAGACCAAGTGTCTAAGATAGCGACAGTTTAAAGTATATTTAAAATATAGCTTATGTTTTTAGGTATAATTTGTTTCTTAGCAGTCAAGAATGAAGAAAGAATCGTACATTTTAAACGATTTTAATCTCAAAGCTGATCATATAATATATCAAATGAAAAAAGAGAAATGCATAAAATAAACTATTTCTAAAACAGAGGAAGTTTACTTCTAACGCGAATAACGAACTGGAAGATTGTATGTAAACTTGTTTACTCATGAAACATGGTAGATTTATCGGTCAGCCAGAAAAGTTTAGTGTCATGGTCTGCGCACAATCCTCTTGAGATGTTGGAACATTATTGCAAACTTTCCAAATTTCGGTGTGTTTTGTTATTTGATTAATCATTTAGGGATGTTTCACCCGGCATTGTACAAAGAACATATTTATGAAAGCAATATGGATAAACCTGCAATGTATAAATATACTGCATGAAGTTTTATGGGATGGGGTCATTGTAAAGAAAAACTGACCTCCAATATCCCAGACAGTCAGACCTACAATATTTATTTATAGGGAGCCTGAGAAATAACATAACTGAGTTTACAAATTAAATCGTACTTTTTTTACTTTAGCGTGGTTTTAAAATGTTTGGGATTACTTGGCAGCTAATTTTTTAAATATAAATATTCTTGAATTATGTATTGCTGTTTTTAATTTTGATTTTTCATTGGTTCATTTTTAAGGCGAAATCAATTAAGTGGTAATCATCGTCTCATCTTTCAATAAATTCTAAACATAACTGATACAAAATTCGGTACAAAACAGATTAATTATGTAAACTAACGAGATTTAATAATTAAATTTAAAATTAAAAAAGTTATAATGTAAATAGTTTATTAAAATACGATTTACAAGAAGTGCAAAGTAATTAAAACGAACTTACTTCTAACTAATGATAATACAATCTAAAGTAAAGGGAAATTACAAACTATAAAAAATGAACTAAACAAAGGATTACAATTAATAAAAGTACTACATTGTTTCGTTTAGGGGAGGCTAAGGTGCGTCACATCTTTCAATCTGCTACAACTTGGAACACTATAGTTGCAACCTAGATACTTGTGATCGATGTATCTGCGCTACACGCTGCTCCCTCGTCTTTATTACTAAAACTTATGGTTTGTTAACCCATTCAAACTGTACTATTTATGTGGCTTTGAAATGTTTGCGACGTGTTGAGAATTTTATGCGGTTTGGTCACGTGGGCGCCAAAACTCTCTCACTAAATGCAGTTTGTTTTGAACTGTTATTTGAATTGACCAAACTGATTTTGTGTAAAATTTAGTATTCAGTTAATTATTGTTTATTGAAATATTATTTGAAAAGTGTGGTAGCATGTAAATACTTGATTTAGGGTAGATGACAGAAAATTCCTCAATTTTTAGACATAATTTTAAAGGAATAAGCTGGACAAAAGTATGTATTTGGAAAACTGTTTCTAAACACTTTAATTATTGTAATTTCTACATATGAGAGCTCCTACAAGAATTTCTGGCATCTTAGTTTAACTCAACTGAAACTATAATACATTTTAGGAAAATTGTCTTGATTTCATTAAATATTTTCTGGCTGAGATCAACACATCACTTTGGCGTTCTAAGATAGAAGGGTTCTGTAATATTGTTGTATCATTAGATTTCATCTGACGTTTAATTTATACTGTACCATATAAGAACACATTATGATAATCTTAATGACTGACTGTGATATTGATGCTTGATCTTAGTAAGTTATTACAACATTGGCGACTTTCTTTGGTACAAAACATGGGAATACACTGTCATTGATTTTAACGATTTCGTCGTTTTAACTTGCTTAAATACGTCTCTAAGAACATCTATAGGATATTATGAGTTCCTATAATTTTTTGGAAAGTTTAACAAAAAAAGGAAGTGCTTACTTTTAAATTTACTGAATGAATCTAAGTTGACGGCATTTTCACCTAAGGAAACATAAATACTAAACTGAGTACTAATTAGTTTGAATAAGTACAATTGTTGAAATCAGTTATAGAGTTTCTGAATAAATACAATACAAGAATTCATCTAATTTAATCCAAACGACACATCTTCGGAATTTGATTTAAACGAGACAGATTCCTATTTAATTTGAAAATTGAAGGAAATATTTACCCAACCGGATTCTTAAGCACCATCAATATGTGATTAGATCCAATATCTTGAACGTCTTTACAAGTTTCTGCATTATATATTTTCTTTCAATAAATACTTGATGTACACAGACATTACGTCGAAAATGTGTCACCTTATTTCATGGTCTTAAAGGTAGGAGAAAGCAAATTAATGAATGCCAAAGAACCATTATTGTTTTAAATTTAGCAAGAAACATGCGGTCAATGCGGTAAAAAAGGTCATAATAGTGAGGGCTGCAATGATGACGCCAAGTGTCCCAACTGTGGAGGCGATCATCCTGCACGGTCCTTTAACTGTGAAAAGTTTAAAGAAGAAAAAGCAGTTCTTACCATTATGGCTAAGGATAAAATATCTTTTAATGCCGCAAAAAAAATATATAAAACCTCTAGGCCTGCTCTGGAAGGCAAATCATTTGCTGCAGTGGTTTCAAACAAAAGCAACACTCCATGCGCAAATTGTGGAGAATTGGCTAAGACAGTCAAAATCTTAACTGACTAAGTTGCTCAGCTAGTCGCTCTATTCTCTAAAATGTCTCCTTCCGCTCCCGCTTTAGTTGATTCAAGTTCCGTTCTTCCGTCCTCTAGTTTCTCGGTATCACAAGCAGAAATAGAACTATCTATCTCTGCTCTTGATTTGAGAATTGGAACTCGGGAAAAAACTTTATTAAAAAAGAAAATTCCCCAATAACTGGGGTAAAACAATTTTTAAAAAAATCTTATACTTGTCCATCTGTAGTAACAGGATGAAGTTCTGGACCCGTTCCAGGGAAGAAACCTGTTGCTATGAAGAGTAAAAATACAAAAATTACAAAAAGTAGTAAAAAAGAAAACGAAAAAGGAGGTTCCCCTACAAATCCTCCTAAAAAACCCGATCCCGGTCCTTCTCCACCCTCAACATCTTCCAAGATGAGTGAGGGAAATATGGAAGTGGACAAGGACACACAACAACAAAACCTTCCTGTCACTACTGGACAGGAAAACGAAAAGTTTACAAAGGGACCATGTACCTTCTAATATTCATTTATTTTAATTTGAATATTATTATATTTATCTCAAAATATACTATGTTCTGTTGAAATTATTTATTCATTCATTATCTATTTCCACGATCCCTAATATGAATGTGGTTCAGTGGAATTTAAATGGTGTTAGGAGCCACATGGAAGATCTGAAAGTTCTTGTGCGAGACACCCTCTATTCGTTTGTCTCCAGGAGACACATCTCCATAATACCCATTCTGTACATTTAAGAGGGTATTCCGTCTTCAGGTCAGATTTTGTTACAGAGGAGAGAGCAAGAGGTGGTGTAGCCATACTTGCTCACAACTCTGTGGATAGTGTTCCCGTAAATCTGGATACACCATTACAAGCAGTAGCAATTCGAGTCGCTGTTCCCATAAAACTAACGATATGCAGCCTATACCTGCCACCAAGCTATACCGTCCAATCAAACGACTTGATGGATTTAATATATCAATTACCTGCTCCGATTCTGCTACTTGGCGATTACAACGCACATCATTATTCTTGGGGATCCTCAACCTGCAGCCCAAGGGGTATTTGCGTTGAGAGGATTCGATCCGATTTAGATTTGTGTTTACTTAACGACGGATCGCTAACACACTTAGCAGCTTCGACAGGAGGTTGGACGGTCGTAGACTTGTCATTCTGTAGTCCTTCGCTAGCTGCAAGATTTGAGTGGACCGTGATGGCAGATTTGTATAGCAGCGACCATGCCCCTATAAAAATTTCCTTTAGTGGCTCCTTTTTTCTGAACAACCGAACACCTCGGTGGATAATAAATAAAGACTTATGGAATGATTTTACAAATCAATTCGCATTACCAGAAAATAATCAACAAAATTCTATAAATTAAACAGTCGATATGTTCACAGATTCCATTATTTCAGCAGCAGAACATAACATACCTAAAACTTCAACACGACCAAAACGTCCACCAGTTCCTTGGTGGAATGACAAATGTAAAGAAGCTCTGCGCTTACGCAGGAAAGCATTAAGGACCTTTAATCGAATACCGACGACAGAAAATCTGGAAAATTATAAAATCTTGCGTGCCAAAGCTCGCAGATTATTCAGGCAGAGCAGGAAAGACTCTTGGACCCAATATATCGGTACAATAACCAGAACGACTCCCACATCAACAGTGTGGAAGAAGTTACGTTCTGTGTGTGGCCATGTTTCCTCTGCTCCTTTGGTTGGACTGATGCAGCAGGATGGGATATTGACTACAGACAGTCATCAAATTGTAAACATTTTGGGCTCATCCTTTTCTAGGTTCTCTTCAACTGCCGTGTATTATAATGCTTTTCGGACTTACAAAACTGCTCAAGAGGCCATGCCATTCACTATCGGCATATCACAGGATTCTCCGTTGAATGACCCATTTACAATTGATGAACTGGAATCTGCCTTATTGTCGGTTACGGATTCAGCCCCCGGACCCGATAGTATCGTATATTCTATGATTAAACACCTTCCAGAGTCGGGTAGAACAGCTCTTCTCCAAATATACAACCGTATATGGGATGAGCATATCTTTCCTGATTCTTGGTTAGAGGCCATAGTAATTCCTCTATTAAAACCAGGGAAAGACAAAACTGATCCAAGTAGTTATCGTCCTATCTCTCTCACCAGCGTTCTATGTAAACTGGTGGAGAAGATGGTCAATCGGCGGCTTGTATGGTACCTTGAAAGTAACCAACTGATCTGTAAAGAACAGTGTGGTTTCCGACAGGGAAGATCATCTATCGATCAGCTGGTTTTGTTAGAGTCGGCCATTCAAAATGCCTTCCTTCTTCGACAGACACTTGTTGCAGTGTTTTTCGATCTAGAAAAGGCATAAGATACGGCTTGGAGAAGAGGAATTCTAAATGTATTACAATCTTGGGGTATTCAAGGGAGAATCTTAGCATTCATTAAAAACTTTCTGTCCAATCGATATTTTTGGGTGCGTCTTGGATCCACCTTATCAGATCGATTTTATTTAGAGAATGGTGTCCCTCAAAGCAGCGTACTTAGCGTCACCTTATTTGCAGTTGCTATTAATAGCATCACTGCTAATGTCCGATTACCTGTACACTGTTCTCTTTTTGTTGATGATTTTGCCATCTATGTGGCAACCAGAAACACAGCAACCGCAGAAAGAACACTGCAATTAACGATCAACAAATTACAAACATGGTCCAATCAGACAGGATTTAAGTTTTCCGCTGCTAAAACTAGAAGCATTGCTTTTACACGACGCAGACAGCATTTTAGTCCCACTTTGTACCTAAACAGAACTCTACTTCACTCCGATAACACAGTCACATTTCTAGGTCTAATTTTAGACCATAGACTCTCTTGGAACCCGCATGTGACAAATTTAAAATCACGCTGCATCAAAATCTTAGATATGTTACGGGTTTTAAGCGGTTCTCATTGGGGAGCCGATAGAACCTGCATGCTGCGTTTTTACCGAGCTCTTATTCGATCACGAATTGACTATGGGTCCATAGTCTATTCGTCAGCTAGGTTATCGGTTCTTAAAAAATTGATTCCGTTCATAACACTGCTCTCCGTCTAGCATCCGGAGCTTTTCGTTCTAGTCCCATTAGTAGTCTGCTTGTTGAAACGGGTGAGCCATCGCTCACGCGACGAAGACAACGGCTACCATTGTCATATATGTGTAATATGCGCTCCAAACCTTTACACCCTTCATATGATATTAAATTCAACAATCCATTATTTACACAGTACGAATTTCGTAAACAATCTACTGCTCCCTATGGGATCAGAACTATCCGTATCTTTAATAATCTAGGTTTAACACTACCTCCAATATATGAAAATACACCATGTTTTGTCGCTCCATGGTTAATTAAAAAGCCTCATGTTGATCTTTCACTGTCTAGATATCTAAAACAACCTACACCCGATGTTGTTTACTGTCAGGAATTTATATCCATATGTAAACTCTACCCATCAAGTCAGATCATTTTCACTGATGGTTCTAAACTGGACAATGGAGTCGGATGAGCATTTGTTCTGTCAGGAAACAGCTTCACTTATGGATTACCATGTTGCTCTTCTGTATATACAGCAGAACTTTTTGCAATACTCAAGGCACTCAATATTGTACTGGCAACACCGGTGCACCTTCTTATATGTTCAGATTCAAGAAGTGCACTTGAATCCATTCAAGATATGTACTCTCCTATCCCTTTGGTCAAAGATATTCTGTGCTCCATGCACAGACTTTGGCTACGGGGCGTGGGAGTGTCGTTTTGCTGGGTTCCGGGTCATGCTGGTATACAGTACATGGAAACACTAAAGTAGACCTAGCTGCTAAGGAAGCCACTTCCTTACAGCCTAGCGTGAGTAGAGTAATGTCGTCCGACTTTATGTCCTCTTTAAAACAAGCCCTGTTTAGACAGTGGGAAGAAGAGTGGGTAGCAGTACAAGGAAATAAACTCCGGCAAATTAAAGATACCGTTCGGCCATGGATATCCTCAAACCGCCAAAGCCGTCAAGAGGAAGTGGTGGTTTCTCGCCTACGCATTGGCCATTCTGGGTTAACCCACGGATTTCTGATGCGTCGGGGGGATCCGCCGCTTTGTCCTTACTGCTTAAACCTTCTTTCAACTAAACATCTACTTCTAGATTGTGAAAAGCTGAAACATGTTCGGAAGAGGTTTTGTCTACCAAATTGCATTCAGAGGATGCTGGGTGATGACTCCCAAACCATTAATATGGTGTTAGCATTCCTCCATCGGTTGAATGTAATGGGAAAAATTTGAAAATAATATACATTTACTTACGAAACTTAAATACCATGTTTAGATTTATTACTTGTTATTTTAATTAGAGATTTATTAATTGTTATGTAACAGGGTCCTTTACAGCTCTGTTACAAGTTGTTATTATGTAATTATTGTTGTTATCGTTGTTATTGTTATTGTATCGTGTAGTGTCTGTAGTGTGTGTAAATAAAAGTTTAATTTTATACCTGTGTGTGTGATAGTATGAGCATTATACGAATGTTCTTAGTTATCCAGGCGATGATAACCACCTAGGTTTTTCGCCTTTAAAAAAAATAAAAATAAAAAATCCAGTGATTCCGTGGACTCAAACATTTTCATGGTTTCCTCATGCAACCTAGATCCTAGACGAAACCTAATGTTTTGGTATAATGTATTCAAGTTATACAATTGATATAGACATTCCTGTTATCAAATGATATTCAGCAGGTAATTCTGTTAATCGCATCGCCTGAATTTGTTTAAATAATTCTAACATACTCATTGGCGTGAAAATGTTACTACCTTTAACCTTACGTAAAGCTCAACTAGCAACTCCTTGATTGCACAATCTCAATCAAGGTGCAGTCCCCGTGTAAGCTTTATTGTATAATCAATGCCAATGGTGGTATATTTAAGAACGGTGGCGGTAAAAAAGTTTAAGTAAAATTAGTTCCTAAATTTACGTTGCACTGTGATTTTGCTAAAACTGTGTTAGTAAACTGTATATTTAAAACAAAGACAACTACTCTGAAACTATTAAACAAATCAAGAACATAAACAACTCGCGAAAACAATTTTACAGGGCACAGTTACTTGACATGGTTGAAACCTCTACAACTGACAATAGTGGTAAACGCGACAAACTACGGCGACTTTTACCATCTAATCTTTGTCCTGTATGAACTTTCATCCTTTTTCGAATCCGTTCACGGTTTCTAAGGAAATGTTAAATAGGGAGTGTCAATTAATTAAGAGTTATAAATCAAATGCATTAGTTATATCAAGATTTTTTTATACTCTGTTACAGATACCGGTGCGAATGCTGGAACTTGACCAAACCGCTACTAACCTGACTAAAAACATCAGTACCCGTACATCTCTGTTTAACACGTTCACTGCTAAGGACGCACAGTGCGTTGCACGCCAACCCCCATAATGGGAGTATTTTCAATGCACAGTGCATTGCATGCTTCGCACGCCAACCCCCGAATTGGGAGTATTTTAAATACACAGTGCATTGCGTGCTTCGCACTCCAACCCCCATATTGGGAGAATTCTCAATACACAATGCATTTCGTGCTTCGCACGCCAATTTTAAGCCTATGTGCTATGGACGAACATGTGCGTCAGCTTTAAAATATTAGTGATTATTAGGGTAAGTGTACCAGTAGTTGACAGTATAAGAAATCTTTTCTCATTTTTTTACTTTACTGTACATACCAATCAACAATAAGATTTATCCTGTTGTTTTCCTTATTCATTTACTTATCCTAAATAATTTTTGTATTCTGTACCATACAAAATAACAAGTTTTTTATGTTTTATAGAGGAAAATTTGTACCTACTATTATGTTCTAATAGTTGACACCGATTAAAAAGAAAAAACTAGTTGACATGTGGGTGAACCAATAGTTGACACAAAGGATAATGAACAAATTCGCAACTATTGTTTTATTAGACCTAAGAAACACATACAAATTTATTATTTTCTAAAAGTTCTTTATGTTTAGTAAAATTTAAAAAAATAAAATGAAAGTTCTTCTTCTTAATTTTTAAAATAACTCAGAAATAATCAACACTGTCTGAAATCATGAGAAAAAAAACAAAAATTAAACCATTAGGCCTAGGCCTAAATTGTAGCTTTTCAATCTATAGCTATGGATATTGGAAACTGCACTCTTTTATTGTCCGTTCCCAAAACTAAAGGGCTGGGAAGTTTTGAAATTATTTGATTAATATATATCTTTAACCTCTTCTGCTTGTCTATGGAAAAAACATTCTTCAGTCTATTACAGGGAACTAATTGAAAAACAGTAGCTTCATTTCCATCCATGATGATATCCTCTATTTTGCAAGCGTGTCTTAACATTTTCTTTTTGCCTAGAATCGAAACAATTACAAAATCAACTTTTATTGACTCTGAGTTAATTTTTCCTTTGCTCTGATTAATATAACCCTCTTGAAAATTATGTGATTCTCTATATTCGTCTGCTTTCTTACAGGGTAATTCCTTAGTATAAGGCCTCAGTAACTCACTTTTATACACATTTTCCTTGGTAACAGTCAGTGACTCCAGTTCCTCTTCTATTGCCGGCTCTTCGTTCGTTTTTATACCAGTAACTTGATTTTCACAATTTAAACTGATATCGTTATTTTCTTCTTCATAGATTACCTCTATTCGACTTTCGCTATCTCTGACTTGTTCTTTGTCAGCCAGGTCAATAGTAAAAACATTTGATTGGTACTCGTTGCAGGTTATTGATTCTTTGTTTAGACCTACAGTAGAATATACTGCGTCTACACTATTAGGCCTACATAGGTCTAGACCTAGTCCTAAGTTCAGTTCTTCCTCGATTGAACTTATATCTTCAAGTAAACTTATGTCATAAATACTGTTGTCCGATGGTACCCATTCCTCTTCTTCTTCTGAAGATGATGGTATATTCTTTACTTTCTTTTTCCTTTTTTGTTGTGTCTTTACAGCTTTTTGTTTTGCTTTCTCTTGTTTCATTATTTCTTGTTCTTCTTTCTTTTTTAGTCTTGCTAAGGCTCTCTCCTTTTTTTTATCTTCTGCTTCAAGGTTTTTCTTCTGCTTCTTTTCTTGGTATTGTTGATACGAGTCTGAGGAAATAACACAGGGTATTATCTCTGTTTTACGTTTTTTGTTTTTCCTTTTTTGGTTTTCTTCAGGCCAAATTAAAGACTTTTTGAATGGACTAGGTAACAAGCTACTAATACTTGTGTTATTGGTAGGAGAAGTCGGCACTGCATTACTAATAGAGTTATTATTGTTGTGTGCTGCTATAACACGAGGCTCTTCTTGTATTACCACTACATTGTCATTCCTAGAATTGTTATTAGTTTCTCCCAATTCAATTGGTATAGTTGGAGGACCATTCTGTGTGTAATGCACCAATGATTTTTCTATATTTTTGTCTAAGTTAAGAGAATTTTCCGATGATCTTATCTCAGTTCTTATCTTCTGCCAGACATAGTAGAGTGAGGTATCTTCAACACAACCTGTCCAAGTTTCTGAATCTTGAAATGATTCTAATTTTTCTTTGTCTATAAACTTTTCAAGCACCGTTAAACAGTTCCTCAACATACGGGTATCAGATTGTATTGTACTCTTTGTTGATATATCTAAATTTTCAGAGTGGTCGTCAAAAGTTATAGCATTAGGGCTCCATGGCACAAGTCCACATTTCCGGAAACCATTGTGTACTATGTTGTGAGTTATTTTCTCATTAAGTACTTGTTTCAGCAATCCTGAAAAGTCTTTTTTTCTCAATATTGGATCATTCATATTTTTTATACGACACTCGTGCACTCTAGTCTTCCAGCTTTCTTTGAGGGATCTGAAAACCTCTACATCCATAGGTTGTATTAAGTGGGTCGCATTGGGTGGAAGAGCTACCAAAATAATGCCTTTTTCATTGCAGAACTTACTTAAATGAAGGCTCATATGTGATGTATGTCCATTAAAAAAAAAAAAAAAAAAAATAGAACTGGTAACGTAATTTTAGTTTCCACCAGCCACGGATAGAACACATTAGCCATATATTCAAAAAATAAAGCACAAGTCATCCATCCGCTATCAGATTTCCCTATACCCCACTCCCTTGGAACACTTTCAGCTAAATATATTGGTATACGTTCATATTTAAAAACTACAAGTGGAGGAGCCAATATTCCAGCAGCACTTGCTGTTATTAAAACCGTTAAACATTCTTTATCATCAGAATTCACTTGAAGGTATACTGATTTTTGACCTTTCGCAACCAACACCTTATTTCCCTTAGGGTTGAGAAAAAATGCAGTCTCATCTCCATTAAAAACTCTCATTGGATTTTCTAAGACATTTTCCATCTCATTCTCTTTTAAGTAAGTGTATACTTCATTATACCATGCAAGTATTTTCTCTTTGGTTACTGATGCTCTTCTAGATGTAAGTTCTCTGCTACGCTGTTTGCTATTGATGGGTTCCGTTTTATGAACCCCATCAACCATTTTCTACCTGGGCGGCCATTACGAAAGTTATTTGTTCTCTTCAGTTCTTTTACTAGATGCTCTACACTATCTAACACTTGATTTGTAGAAACAATGAAACCTGCTTTCGCAACTGATTTAATCCAGTGTACTAATATTTCTTCTTCAGTTTGTTTTAATACTGATTCGGGTCCCATTCTCTTATATGCTGGAGTTTTTCCTCTTACCTTGTAAAGAAGAGTTACACGAGGGACATTATGGTGTTTTGCAGCGGTTGAAACAGGCATCCCACGTGCAACGTCACTCATTGCTGCTTCCATCTGCTGCACGGAATACGTTCACATTTTTCCCTTTACTGGTGGCATTGTTGTATCCTAGAGAAAAAGCAAGGTCAATATTAGTCTAAACATAACTAGGCAGGTGATAAAATATGGCTTAGGACTAAATCCCTAAAAAGAATAGAAGCAAAATAAAAAATTTTTATTTGCATGGCAATATTCCAATAGTTGACACATATTGTGTTCTAGAAGTTGACATCACTGTCAACTACTGGTTCTAGTCATCGGAACTCATTAAATCAAATATATAAATGTTTACAATACAATTCTGAATCACACAGTCTTTTTTCAAATTGTATAGGTAATGTACCTGTAGTTGACATTAGTGTCTACTACTGGTAAAATTAAGATTTCAGTAGACCAATAGTAGACACTATGATTTACAACAGTGTTCGTTTAAATTAAGGAGAAATAACCTCAAACCAACATATTTTAATGTACTCCTTAACTATTAAAGCAAAATATTTCACTTTACTTAAACATAAATGTATCAAAATTTAAAAAAAAAACTTACCTCCTTAACACTTTCACTAACCGAATGACAAGAAACTGAAGCACTCACGGCCTACGTGACTAAAATCACACATACCACTCTGGCACTTGTTAAAAGCGGGAAACGGGTTCTTAGACTAACAGCTGAGTCCCCAATCTATGAATTGGCGCTAATTTCAAAACCGTATTGTATTCCTAAACCTTATTTTTCAATGTGTTATTTCAAAGTGTCATCTACCGGAACAATGTCAACTACCTGATCGCTTACCCTACGTAGAAAGGTTCAAAAATAAAAAATAAAGTAATTTCTACTCAGGCTATATATATAAAAAAATAAAAGGACAGCTACCATAGGAAATACGAAATTTGCGTAGCAGTGAAGGTGTTAATGGTTTAAGGGTGAGGTGAACATCCACTAGATTGTTTGAAGGATGAGTCACATTAGAAAGCTGTGTGGGAAATTTTTTTTTCTCCACTTACGCCCTTTCCCCACACCTCCGGCCAAGGGCGAGGCCAAGTGCCAGGTTTCACGCCGATACTGTACCTAGTTGTAAATGCAAAGGTTTAGTAGAGTATAAAATCTGTATACACTGTATTTATAATTTATACCATATAATCTTTAAGGCGATGATAACCACCCAGGTTTTTCGCCTTATAAAAATAAAAAAATATAATCTTTAAATTGGACTTTAAATTTATTTTAGTTTTAAAAGTATCAGGTGACTGATTGAAAAGATATGAAACTTACTTACAAGTTTCATTAATCTTGAAATGTCACATTATTATTGTAAACGTTTTACCTTCATCCTGCTCCTTGCCGATGCACGATGGAGTTATATTTCTTCACTTCATTTACGCCCTTTAACAAGAATCAAATTTGCACTTATTCTCTGACAATTTACTAGCGACTAGATGAAGGTAAATCAATAATGTACATTATAGAAGCAATGAATGTTTATCTAATTAAAAGTTGAACAACAATTTTGCTGATTGTAAAAAGCAAACTAGTTAGATTTGCATAAAGGTTGATTTATAAAAGAAAGGAACAAAAACTTAAAAAGTACAAGCAAAGTATAGAAAATATGTGTTTGAATTAAACAATTGAGAAAAGACTGAATTAAATGTAAAGTAGTTAATCAAAATACATTATTACCAGTAGTAAATCTGTGAGATTCTGTGGAAGTATATCTTTTTGAAGTACCTAAACCCAATCTGCAAGTGTTGGGAAGGACTTATTTGTTTAGAGATATTGACTGAAGTTTTTATCTAACTTATGTGTGATTTTGTGAATATTTACGTTTTACTGTTGGTACCTTTTATTTGTATAAAATGTGTAATGCCACATGTTTAATTTGGAACAAGTAACACAAAAGTGACAAAATAAATAAATAAATTTAAAAAATGTATCCATCGTTCCTCTCTCCCAAAAAATATTTAGTGTTTTGTTGAGTTGTTAAAATTAAATACCCAGCGGTGTTTAAAACTGTAGTATGAACTTATTCTTAATTTGTATATACAATATCTGATGTTAGAGTGTAATTATCTTCAAAAGAAATAAACGGTACCAGAAACTGGCACATACTTTCTCACAAACAAATTTAAATTATTATCAAGCAAATGTGAGCTTGACACTGAACACTATGAGAAGCGGCCGACACACAGTGCATTGTACTGGGAGTATTTTCAATACACGGTGCATTGCGTGCTTCGCACGCCAACCCCGTATTGGGATTATTTTTAATACAGAGTGCATTGCGTGCTTCGCACACCAACCCCCGTATTGGGAGTGTTTTCAATACAAAGTGCATTGCGTGCTTCGCACGCAACCCCCGTATGTAACCCCAGCTGTTACTTCATAATTGTATTAAAGTAGGAGAGGGGATAGTACATTAAAGTAGGACAGTAACTAATAATTATTATTATTATTACCTAAAGAGAAAACTATTCGATCGATTTCGAACAAATGTACACCAAACATGTCAGTTAGGCGTGTAAAGATTCACGAAAAACGGTTTTGAAAAACATCTTCCTTTTTGGCCAAAATAAACCCGAAAAATCAGTTATTATTAGCTAAACGAGAATGTTTTGAAAGATGTTGTTTTTTGCATATGGTAGGGTACACTAAGCGCTATAAATAAGCCAAATTTTATCAAAATAGTTAGATCCATTTTTTTATAAAAAAACATAATAACAGATTTTTTGGGAATTCTTTTGGCCAAAAAGAGGGTTGTTTTTAAAAAAATTTCGAAAATTTTTTCGTGCATCTGTAAAAGCCTAATTGACATGTTTGGTGCACATTTGTTCGTAATCGATCGAATAGTTTTCTCTCTAGATTTGTATATATACAGACATACATACATTCAGACAGACATTTTGTAAAACATACTTTTTGGACTCAGTGGGTCCCAAAACGGATATATCTACAAAAATCTCAACATCGATTTTTTTGCGATCACTATACCTTCTCCAATTTCTCTATACTATACTATAGTGAGAAAGTAAAAATTTAAACAAAGATTTTCGTTTACATTACATTCTAATCAATATGTTTCAACTTAAACTCTTAATACTATGTAAGCATGCGTTAAATAATCATTTCCACTGATACCTTTTAATTGCTGCAGGCTTTGTATTATTTGAGAAAAAGGAATTTCAACTACACAGATTTTTCAAAATTGAATTTTAAACAAGCAATGTATTTTAACGTCAGTTAAATTCCTACTGTAGACGTCGGTAATTATGGTACCCACTAATACCTTAGTCAGCAGGCTTTGTATTATTTGAGAAAAACGAATTTTAATTACACAAATTTGTTCAAAATTTAATTTTAAACAAGCAATGTATTTTAACGTCAGTTAAATTCCTACGATAGACGTCGGTAAGCATGGTACCCACTAATACCTTAGACAGCAGGCTTTGTATTATTTGAGGAAAACGAATTTTAATTACACAAATTTGTTCAAAATTTAATTTTAAACAAGAAATGTATTTAACGTTAGTTAAATTACTACTACAGACGTCGGTAAGCATTGTTACACGCTATTACCTGCAGGCTTTCTATTTGTTCAGAAAAAAAGATGTTGACAACAGAAATTACATAAACTAAATTGACTTTAGTTTATATCGCGTTGCCTTTAGTTGGACTGTTTAGTATAATAATACTAAATGTGTTAGTGCTTAGCCTGATGAAGCAGAAAGTGATTGGCGAAACAGCGCTGTAGCTACTAGACAATAGACTACTGTACAATAGACTGATGACAAAAGGTATTTATGGTATTATTACAAATAATATATATCCTAGGGGACACGTTCCCCTTTTGCTGTATTCAACAAAATTAACTAACAAGTTTTAATAAATTAAATAACATAAAATGACGCTAATTTAAAAAAAACTAAGTCAAAATATTAAATAGTGAGTTCATACACAGTGAGTTAGAAACTGTAAAGTAACTAAACCAAACATGCAATTAATTCATAACAATATAATACAATGTAAAAGTAAGTAACAACATTAAACCCTCACATTAAAAAAACAGAATATAAATAATTACTTGTACAGCTTGACGTGTGTGGTGATGTGTAGACTCGCCAAAATAAACTAAAAAAATAAGGTTGGTTTTCACTTCGTTAGTTGTTATTTTTGTGGATACTAGTAATTTAAAATACAGTAGTTAAACGTGGTTTAGTATTCGGTTATTTTTGTGGATACTAATAATTTAAAGTACAATAGTTAAACGTGGTTTAGTATTCTTTTATTTTTGTGGATACTAATCATTTAAAATACAATCGATAAACATGGTTTATTGAAATCCTATTTTAAACGAGACCTGCTTCAGAAGAGTGTGCAGGGAGTAGGAAGATGACAAAAACTTAAAATTACATATTTGGTCATGTCACTACATTATTTTAAAGGAATTAGCACAATGAAAAAACTAAAAATGAACATCTTTCGAAAACTTAAATAACTAATGTAGGCTACGCCAGTTTTTCAATACATATTCTATTTCATTTCCACCGACATCATAATACATTTTAAAACTAAGGTATTTTTATAGGAATTATCTTGATTTAAATTCCATGCTTTATTATGGAATTATCTTG
>JAGFPH010002641.1:132825-160094 GCA_018207615.1 Philaenus spumarius | reverse complement strand
ATGCTTTATTATGGAATTATCTTGATTTAAATTCCATGCTTTATTATTGAATTATCTTGATTTCGCAAAATATATTTTCACACCTAGCTGAGATTGACACTTAATGTTCTCCATTGTTTTGCCATATTATTTCTACCAAGACATGGCATTTGCCGATCCTCCTACTTTTCCGAATCCACATTCTCATATTATATGGCCCATGCTTTCGTTATTTATTTTGTACTTCCTAAGAAACTCCTAATTCCAATAGCATTCGTCCTTATCTTAAGCACGTCAATATATTCCCCTTCGCTTAGTATTTCACTTTTCTTCAGCCATTACCTAGCTTATCATTTATGAATAAATCTATTCCCAGCCTTTGAGATTACTCCACTCTCTTACTTCATTATCTTTGTGCTTCCTGTTCCAGTTCTTTATTTCTTCTACTCCTGCTCCCTCTCTTATTTATCTTTTATATCTTCTATTCTCAATCCAAAGTCTCTTTCTACCATTGCCCTTCCTTCTAACATCTTCATCGATTCGTTTAGATTGATTACTTCTCTAAGATAGAAGTGCCCTGTAATATTGTGGTATCATCAATTTCCATCTGACGTGTAATTTACACTACAACAATTTAAGAACACATTATGCCAATCTTAGTTCACTGACTTTAATATTGATGCCTGGTCTTAGTGAGTTATTATAACATTAGCACGTTTCTTTGTAACATTAATTTTGTTGTAAAAAGTGGGGTGTACTGTCATTAATTTTAACGACCACATAATCTCAGCTTGCTTAGACACTTCTCTAGTACTTGGCTTTTTAAAAAACTTTCTTGGAAATAATTGATTGGCAACTTGAATAGTCTGTATGATCTTTAGAGGGATGTATAATTATACCTCTTTAAAGTTTAACAAAAAAGGCGAAGAAGTTCGTATGTTTTATTTCTTAATACTAACTGAATGAAATTACGCTGGACATAATTTTACTTATACAACTAAGGTAAACTAAATTATTTTACGTAGATATCGTAGTTAAACTTAACTATTCTAAGTTGATATTTATTCTAAGGTAAACTAAAGTATTTTTTCTTTGTAACTAACTTAGGTACACTTGACTATTTTACGTAGATAACTAAGGTAAACGTAAACAGTTTGAGTGGTCTCAGCACGTTGTCAGATTGGCCGAGTAGTCTCAGACAACTCAAATTGTTTTGAATATTGTTTCCGTTAAAAATCCTCTAATCTCAATAAAACAGATTCCGGTACTATTGAACATAAAATGTTTTAACCTTAAAATTTGAGTATTTACAAATACGTCTAAACGTAAACTCTAAATCACCTGAATGATGCCGCGCGAGATGCACAAGGAAATTACTCAGGTTCGTCACTTTTGAAGGCAGATAATTTACTTTTGTCGGACTTGTTTTGAGTAGAAAATAATGACAACACTGTATTCGTCTAGATATCAGTATTCTACCCACTGCCTTTAAATGATTCATCACGCTTATAGTTTTCTTAATATAATTCGTAGACTCTTGCAATTATACTCAATCTAATAACTTTAACAATTTCACATAAAACAATTATTTCGTTGAATACAATTATTTGTTTTACATTTTCCTACAAAATAGCTATTGCATACTTTTGGATTGGAATATAATAATTATTAAATTTAGCAAATTAAAAAAATATTGCGAAACTCACCAAAATGGCTTGCCATTCTGGGAATTTTGCATTTCTAGTTGTTGGGTTAGCTATTTTACGTAAAGGTAAACTTAACAATTTTACGTAGATACCTTAGGTGAATTTAACTATTTTACGTAGTTGTAACTAAGTTAAGCTTAATTGAGTACTAATTTGCCTGGGCAAGTAGAATTATTGTAAAATAGTGTAAAATTACTGGAATGAAATAAACAGTTTCTAAATAGCCGAAAAATAAGAACTAATGTAATTTTAATAACGACGACATAGCTTCCAACCTAGTTTGAACGGGAACGTATTTACCTAAACTGTTTTCTCAACCCCCATCAATATGTAAGTCAATCTTTTTACTTCAAAGCACACGTTTTTGCAGTATATATTTCATTTCGAATGTTAGATATACACAAACATAATGTTAGAAATTTTACTACATTAGTCGATGCTTTGAATTAAAGGAATAAGAAAATAAACTATGGAATACCAATAAATCAATATAGCTTTGAATTACTCCAGTGATTGCCTGGACTGGAACATTTTTAGAACACGGAGTTTCATCACGTTACGCTTCAATTATTTAAAAACAAAAAGTAAAACATTTGTTAGTCGTGATGTTTAATAGTAGGAGATACGAACTTATTGTAAATAAAAAGCAACGATCAACCTCAAGAGCCATTTAACGTGACATTTAATTTGTTATACATTAATATTTACATTTTTTTTAGATGGCATAGGCATTGTCTTTTCCACGAACTTAAATGTTTGAATTATGAAAAACTTATGTGAAAGTGACCTAATAGGATATTGGAACGAATTATTATCATTAGAAATGATTGGCGAAATGTTGAGTTCTGAGAATAAAACCAGTCAATGATATTCAATATAAATGCAAAGTTGTGTACTTTTCGGACTGCCTTTTTGTAACACCTTCTAATTATTTAAAATAATTATATAACCGTTAACCTATGTTTACACACTTTTGTGTTAGTTGTATACTTGGGAACCCGGTCGTGAAAAATTTTGTTTTAAATGTTTTTTGTTTTATTTTTATTCTATGGAATTTTCTGAATGCATATTAACCAAATATTTGGTATTATTACATTATTTTTCGGATTTATTTGTATTTTATCCAGCCTTGACATTGTTGAAATATGTAAACTTGCACTGTGTACAATTTATAAGTCTTTTTATGTTATATTATCTCTAGCCCTGGCAATAATTTTGTGTTGCTATATTAGGTTGGCAGTACTTATAGAATTAAACATTATTGTACAGCTGTTTTATTGTATTAGTACACATGTATTCATATTCATTTTTATAAATAATTTAGTTTGCGAAAGTAATTTGAAGGACTAAAAAGAATACCCAGAGTAAAATCGTTTAGTAAGAGGAAGGTTCCTTTTATAAAACCAAGTGTAAATAGTTGTGTAAATCCTGTAAATAGTTCTAATTGTGTAAATATTGTAAATAATATAACCCCAAATACAGTTTCGTTCTGAAGAACCAGAATATTTTAGTGACAATTTCAAGGATGTAAATGTACTGATTTACATTGCTTGATATATTAAATAGAGAAATATACAGTTTTTAGTTTGTAAATTTATGGATACGGAGCTCACTAAGAGCAATGCAAGTAAGAGTTGTGGTTGTAAACCTGATATTCCACTTTAAACTGATATTTACTGTAACTTTAGTTTTATTACCATTATTTTGTAAACCTCTTGTCCAAACTTAATGAAATTTTCAGCACTTACTAACTATGCTATGTTTAATAAACATAAGAAATATTTTTGTAATATGTTTTATTAAACAAAATTAGAACTGTTTTAGGTACGATCATAAAAAAATTTGTAAAACTAACAGTTTTCATTTTACACAAATAATAGATCTTATTAAGTGATTATAATCTTCTTTTGGGAAATGGGAATTTAAATGTATTGTTACTGCAGCCGCACTGAATTATGTTTTAAATTGAACTTTTTTGTTTATAATTTTTGTAATGGAACCCCTAAGCAGGTGAATAGGGGCCCTATATTGCGTTTTCTCTAGGCTAAGTATTTTCTTTCTTGAAAGAATTGGTTATTTTATATTATGTATATTTTATTTTGTAACATTCTGTTGTAGTTGTTTTATAAGTCTTGTATTTTAAATTAGCTAATATTATTGTCAAATTTAGAGTTGTGTAGAAATAGAGAAGGAAGAAAATATAACTGTATTTCATTTTGTTTAGAAGCAATAGAAACAATTAAAAAAAGTATTATTATTGCTAAGTAACCGATAAACACATATCTAAAATTTCTCAAAAGTATCTATAATAATTTTCAAGAAAATGTTGCCGAAAAACTGTTAATTTAACATGCATAGCTTAGGGACGACTGGGTTCCCTTATTTCTTCAGATTTGACAATCGCCTGGACAAATATTCCTTTTGGGGCATTGGAATTAGGAAAACATTTTCCTTAAATTTTTGCTGACAAATATTGGGGTTTCAGTTGAAACAAATCATCTAAACTGATTCATTTCCTCGAACTGCACGGAGGTCTGCATATACAGTATATTCACACATGATCTGTCAGAGTGAATATTTGAGTCTAGTTCAAGAGTAAATAATTTAAGAAAGACGTTTTTCTACTTTTAAAGACGAAAATTGAGATAATTATAATACACTTGTATTTTCCCAATAATAGTGTTAGATTTAACGTTTTACATGCCCTTTTAACAAAATTACACTAAACTATTAAAAAAAAAAGTAAGGGAAAGTAACTGCAAATTATACAATATAAAACTAATATTAAAGTTTTATACTCCCTTATTTGTTTCGTCGTGTGACCTTTTGCCGTGTTATAACAAACAACACAGGTCACGTGATATTCAATTATTTAGACCTACTGATTAGAAGTGACTTGCCACACATAGACGAGTAAAAATATCTTGTATTCCTACAATACAATGTGTGTTTACTATTATAAAATCAATTGAATATGGTACAAAAAGTAGTTAACTTATTTCCTCGTTGAGTTAGGCGTAGAAAGTAAGGACATTGTGGTTGGGGAGCGGCGGGAGTTATTCCGTCCTTGACATTACGATCTGCAATAGTCACGCACGTTGTTTCCTGTGCTGCTTTATTTATTTAATTACTGTTCATTTCAGTTCAGAAGCAAATTATATTTAAATACATAAAAACTCAATGTGCCTAGTGTATTTTGAGTCCTTGAAAAAACTTGGGGGATTCGCTCCCCACCATTTTAATGGTAAATAAATAAAACCTGTAACATTTGGTGAAAAATGAACAGTGTACATTCTCGAACCAAAAATAGTATATATTTTTCATTTCTAATTATAGAATTACTAAACACATTTTTATCAGAAGTACTTCAAAAGGTCTATAATTTTGAATGAAAATTGTGTTTTTTTTTTTAAACAATCAGAACATATTATGTAAAATATTTAACTTTATAAACACTTTAAAAACCACTTTTAAAAGAAATTTGTAAAAAAAACTTTATACGAAGTAAAACTCTATACTTAACCTATGTTAGCTTCACATAAAAACCTCTAAAATTTTTAAATATATAAAATCATAGTTTATATTCATCTCTTAAGTTCTTTAACATAAACAAGTTATGTAATAACTAAAATGCTATTTTTCTAGGTTTAACTACTTTGAATTAATTTACAAATTCACCCAAACTCAATTGTTTTCCTTCTTCTTGTTCAAATGATACTATAGCAATATATTTTGTCAAACGCTCTTGTCCTATGGAAAATAAAAAATAACACATAACTAAAATAATTAAACACATTTTTATCAGAAGTACTTCAAAAGGTCTTATCATTTTGAAAAACAAAATTGTGACACTTTCTCTCACAAGAGGCTACTGTAACAATTAGGGTTATGTATTTCTTAAGCGCAAATTGAATGTTCAGGTTAACATCTTCCCGAGTGAATTCTAGCATTTTTTTTAAAATCAAATCAACTGGTTATGCTATTCAAAATATTTCAGTAGTTCTTTTGGAAGTATCTACTTAATTTTAAGTTCAACCAAAGTCAGCAACATATTCTATCATTACTGATCATGCTGCAAATTATATTTGGGAGACGAAACTGACCATCAAATTGACGAAACAGCTCAAGACCATCGTTGTCTTACTCCTTTTAAATACTTTCAATGTATTATACATTTTTTTCAGACTTTACATTTAACATTTAGTTTTTGTTTTGAAAAAATCAGCTGACGATAAATTTGTAAAATCCAGTTAAAACAGTATTCTATTCAATTGAAAATAAGTTACAGTTCTTTACAAGTTACATTAATCTTCAAATGTCACGTCCTCATTGTGACCTGGTTACCTTCAGCCTGCAAGTCGATGCTCGAGGGAGTTGTAAAACTTCTTCATCTGATTTATAACATAAATAATGGAATTTACACTATTCAAAAATTTTTTTCAATGTACTAGTGACGTCCTAAAGCTAATACAATTTAGTATCTACTGGATGAAGATAATACAACTTACTAGCGACTAGATGAAGCTAATACAATTTACTGGCGACTGGATTAATCTAATACAATTTAGTAGCACTGGATGAAGCTAATACAATCTATTAGCGACTGGATGAAGCTAATACCTTTTACTGACCACTGGATGAAGCTAATACCCTTTACTGGCCACTGGATGAAGCTAATACAATTAATTTACTAGCGACTAGTTAAGATAATACAATTTACAAACCACTGGAAAAAATTATTACTGGTCTCTAAAAAATTAACTGTTATAAAATGCACTTGTGAAATACTTTTAATGAAATTAAGAATATCTTATTTACAGTTTCACAGCAACACTTACAGTACAATCTTTTTCTTAAAAAAACAACAGTTGTCAAATGACATATGTTGTTTTTTTACAGAAAACAAGCTAACAATTGGGATTATTCCAGAACAGCTGTTTTTAACAATGTCAATTATGAGTGACTAGTGTTGTTTTTAAAGAAAAGAATAACCGCTCTAAATTTATTGCAGTGCATTCTATCGGAAATAGCTAAAAACAAAATTCTGTATTTTTTTGACATATGGGGTTTTTCCGAGAAACGCCTCATATATTACAACACTAAAAATTTCGCATATTGTCATCATTTCATTAAAATGTATTGAGAAAATCACGCAACGTGTTCACCCGTTCATTATTTAGTCTGCCCTGATAGATCTTGTGATGCGGGGTTCGTGCTTTCTTCCTGAAGGGGTTATAATCTAAGAAAGCTCTCGAATATGGTGTGTGACTGGAATTGTATTTTTTCATTTAACAATGTAGATGGGTCGATAATAGTTTGTCTGCATATTTGGAACTCCTCTAAGACATTCATGGTTGGCCCCTTGGAACATTTATGTAATATTTGTAAATTATTTTGTATATTAGAATAACTGTGGCCTGTTTCTAAAAGGTGCTCTGTGTTCCTTTTCGGTATGTGTTCCTTAAATCTAGTTTTAAACGATTTTCCGGTTTGGCCGATATGTAGTTTAGGGCAATCAACACAAATAATTTTATAAATCCCTCTTGAATTGAAAGGGCATTTTATTTCACTTTTAGGTAGGCTATTATTACTTTGTCCAAGTTATTATTTGTTTTGAAAGCCAATGTATATTATTGTTTTTTTTTAAATTCTACTTTCTTAGGTAATTTACAAGTTTTATTTTTACTTTTTAATATTTTATATATGATATGGTGGTTATATCAGTTTGAGAGTGCAATTAGTTTTATAGTTTTAATTTCATGATCGAAATCTGATGGTTGCATGGGAATAGTAAGTGCTCTATGTATGATGTAGGTTGCCATTTCGTGGATGATTAGACCATGTATGTATGGTATGGTCAGTTTGTGCCAACTTTCTGTACATTTTAAATTCGAATTTGGTGTTGTTTCTAGTTATGGTCAAATCCAGAAAATTTAGACTTTTGTTTGATTCTCTTTCGCTTGTAAACTTGAGTGTTGGGTGTTATCCATTCAAATAATTCCTAAACATATCCACCTGTCTTATAGTTCCCAAGAATAAATAAAAATTGTGTCATCGACATATCTATTGTAAAGGCGTATGTATTTATGGAATGGATTTGAAGAGTCCATTATGTGTTTATTTTGTACGTGGTTGAGAAATATTTCTACCATTATACTGGAAAGTGGGGAACCCATTGCTATTCCTTTAGTTTGCACATAATAGTTATTGTCAAATTCAAAATAATTTTGGTGCAAACCTGTCGTAAGAAGCAACATGAGTTTATCCAGCTTCTCGATTTCCATGGTTTTGTTGCCTTTAATACTATCTCTTATAATATATATTTTTTTCTTTTATTAAGACATTGGTGTGCAGGTTTTCTATGTCAAATTACACAAGTATGTTACTTTTATTTTGTTCCACACATTTTAGTTTATCAATCAGATCCATACTATGTTTTCAAAGAAAAATTGCAATTTATGTTTATATTTTTTCTTAATATCTGGTCCAGCTTTTTTTATAATTTGTACGTGGGTGCACTTATGAAATTTACCAGTGGTATTATACGGCATTATTTTTTATTGATTTTTGTTAGGGATCTTAATTTGGGTGCAGTTGGTTTAATAATTTGTATATACCTTATTTGGTTACTGTTGAGTACAAATTTGAAAGTTTATTTTTACGTTTTAATATTTTGTCTATGCTATTGTGGTTATATCCGTTTTAGACTGCAATTTGTTAAGGAACACCTACCGAAAAGAAATCTTAACACAGTTAAAACAAAGTTTGCAGAGTACCTTTTAGAACAGGCCACAGTTATTCTAATATACAAAATAATTTACAAATATTACATAAATGTTGCAAGGCCAATCATGAATGTCTTAGAGGAGTTCCAAATATACTATAAGTTAAAGTTGTTACAGGAGTAAACAAACTATAGGACTGTGAGCGGAATATACAAGAAAAACAAAGTATTTACTTTTACATTTATATATAACCAGTCCATAAGGCAAAAACAAAACAATATTTTTCATGGTAAACCATATTGTAATTAGTGTTAAATTAGTTTAAATTTAAGGTAGATAGTTATTTTGTATTGATATATGAAATTATGGTGTCCTTTGGAGTAATGACAGTTAGTCTGTAATAATCTCTATGTAGTTGTCTAAAGATAAACTACTGCTTGAGTATGGTTAGCTTTCGCCTTTTTATTCGCATACTGATAAAAATCCGGTTTGGTAAATCCACTCAGATTAAGACTTTACCTTAGCGTACAATTACGTCAAATTATCCACAACGTAAATCAATTTAGTAAAATGTTGTTCCTAATTAAATTCAATTGTATGTACGTCTTCATCTTAATGATACATTTTAGAAATATAAAATAAAACTTAAGTTCTATTATACTCCAAGAAAACAATCTTACAAAACCAAAGGATTGCAAGACGCTCTTAAGGACGCAACTAAACGTATCAAGCTGAAATGATGCGATCGTTAAAATCTAATGGCAGTGTAACCCCACGTTTTACAACCAAATTAAATTCGACAAAGAAACGCACTAATGAAATTGTAACTCACAAAGGCTAAGTATCAATATTACTGTCAATGTACAGAAATTAGCTGTTCTACAGAAATACATAGAACACATTATATCCGTATCGTTTTAAATTGAATGGGTGAGATCAAAAAGGAAAACATTCCACTGAACTAGATTTGGAGTAAAACGAAAAAAACTGTTTTACTCCAAAACTGTTTGAGATACTGAAATAAATACTATTGTACATTTGTTCCTAATTATATTAGGTATCACATGATCAAGTTTATTACCATAAATGAATAATATTATTGTTAGCGGAATCTTTTCCTTTTTGGCCTCATTGGGTTTAAGGGGAGTCGGTACCGTTTACCTCTCCCATGTTAATTATATGGGAGAACATACCCTTCTGTCGGTACCATTATCTCAGTAACTATTATGACTATCAGCATGAAATTTTTTGCAGCTATTTAGCAAGCATGTCTTAACTTACTGTAGCAGAATTATAAAAATATATTAAATAGTTTATAAAAATAAATTTTGTTAATATTAACAAATAAAAACCCAAATTTTAATTTAATTATTTGTATTAATTACAAAGGTTTAAATTAACATATCATTATAAATCTGCTAAGGTAGTCTGGTATGGTAGTATAAAAGGTGTGTGCAAAATATCAGGCTTGTAGGTATCACACTTCTAGAAATAAATGTACCTAACATTAAAAAACTAAAGTTTCGGAAAAACGCTTTTAAACATTTTACTCACATTAAAACTCTAGATACTATAATAATGACTGCTAAACAGCTGACTGCAAACTAATGATATTACCATACAGTGTGACCAACCTATACATTGTAACCAACCTAAATCCATCCAGATGGAGAACAAAAATAATTTAATATGTAATTAATTTGTAATTTTATTGTTTCCACATGACATTCAAGCCACTTTAACCCTTAAATGCATAGTGATGCATAAATGAGTCAAACCGAAATATTACGTTTAAATCGGCAAATTTGCCTGTGTTCAGACTTAAATTAATTGAGTGGTGAAAATATTGTAAACTTGTGTAATAGTACTTCGATACATTTTAGGTTTTAACCCTTAAATGCATGTTGTTGTAGAAATACGACAGTCATTTTGTGTTGCTTTTACTTTAGTTAAAACACAATTTGGAGCTTTGCAGCATAAAGATGTGTTGCAACATTCTATTCTTCATTTTAGTTGATCCTAAGGCTCCTAGATGGAGATAGTGTAACGACGGTGGTCCGCCTAAAGGGGCGAGATAGGCAATATGGTTGCTTTGTAAAGTAGCTAAGAGCGTTCTATTCTATACAAGCCTTCGTAGCCGAGAGGTAACGTGGTGTCTTCCTGATCAGTAGATACCGGGTTCAAATCTCGTGAGACCAGGTAACTTTTCATATCTGTGGTTTGAGGGTAGGAAGGCCGAAGTAAAGCAAACGGTGGTTGGCTCGCTTCCAAGCTGACGGGATATGACTAGTTACCTGGTCTAAAGGCTTGAGATGTTTTGCATAATTTTACTGTAGTATATGTATATATTATTTAAAAAAAAACCAACCTCAATTTCATATTTTTAAAATTAAATCATGCATTTAAGGGTTGTATATGCAATTTAAACATACATATAATATTATTTCATACATAGTGTTATATATTTTCATAAACAGAAAAAATAGGAGAATTATTTAGGACAGTAATAATTTTTTGCATTTTTGAACATAAAAAGATGCCGACTCCCCTTAAAATATTACACAATTTTAGAAACAAACTTGTTTATTGTTAAAATGCAAACTAGGCTAGTCACTGTCATATTCCACATTACTTGCTGTTGGCCAAGTCAAAATATTTTGGTAAAACTGTTCGTATTGACATGGAATATATTGCATTATCTTGGCAACATCTGTAAGTTTGGCTGGTTTGATTGGCACTCTTCCCTCGTATGCACGTTGACAAGGGAGCCTAATATTTCCGCCTTTAAATGGCTTAAAGGTTTCACTGGTAATACAATCAATGAACTCCTTTGCTTCAATGTAACCTGGTTGTTCCATTTTGAAAGTAAGATGTTTGTATTTGCTAATTTTAAACGATTCCTTAGAACCAAGAGTCAAACTCTTGCAAGTTTTTTTAAAATAAGTAGGCCACCAATTTTTAAAGTCTTTAATGTCTTCATTTTTAACTTGGTGAACTTCAAACAAAGGGGGTACTTTCTTGGCTCCACGGATAATTTCATCATATTGCTCCGGACTGTAAATGCGATCAATGTTTCGGACAACTCTTTTAATCACTCCGAAATTCCTATCACAAGGAAGAAAACTATGTCCTCGAACAGGAAAGTACATGTTTATTGTCTTAAAACGTTTTGTGATAGTAAGGCTTAAAAAGTACCTAATTAGTGTATGATTTCGGTTTTGTCCGGGACAAGAGTCACAAAACGCATTCAGTTCTGTAACATCTGGTGAAACGTGATTCTCAATGAAGTGGTTTAGCATTGAGCTGACCTCATCAGGGCCCTTTTTTGCCACGTCCTCATGGTACGTATAGAAAACTGATTTTTTATCCCGAAGACTGTTGACGCAAAACACATAGTGCCACAACTTCCTCAAGTAGAACATATCTTGAACTGGCTTAGCAAGGAGTGGCAAATTCTGCATAAAGTCAAAGACGATACCAGCAATACTTGCTTGTGATCTGCAAACTTCAGTGATATGTTGGATTTTTTTGTAAAATTTACAAGCCCTACGTTTATGTATTAATAGTTCGGCAGTTGCAACTCGCTTGGCATTGTCATTTAAGGTTTGAGATTTTATTTTTGTGCCCAGCTCTTCACAGGTTGAACACACGTCAACCTGTGGTCGACCAAATCTGTAGTCATAATTACCATTATAATAGGCTAAAAAATATTTATACTTTATTATATTATTTAAATCAGGGTGTTTTTCAATTAGCATATCATGAATTTTTTTAACTGACAATCCAGCTTCCAGGTAAGTTACAGTTATACTTGAGTAGTGGGAAGTTTTTTTTGGGAAACTTTCGATATGGGTATTGAGCTTTACCAAAGCCTCTTGAGGTATTTTATTGTGGTTTGGATGTTTCCCTCTCATATCAACTGGTAAATTACCCTTAGACAGCAGTGAAGTCAATCTAAAGGCAACTTTGCTTGTAATAGAATGTAAGCTGAGAAATGCGTTTCTACATACTTCAACGCGATTGTTATCTTTTATTGCAAAATATTTAAAAGAAAACTGGAATTGCCCAGATTCGTTTGATGTAGGCCTATGGCGGTTTACATTGTTACAATCGATCAATCCCATTAGGTATGTATCACGCTCGTTTTTGGGTCTTCCACTATAAACAACTTTAATAATCTGTTCCTTTTGTTCATTGGTAAACAGAGATGTACACAAATGTTTACAAGTACAATCAGGGCCTGTTGTTTGTTGTACGACTAACCTGCCTGCTGTAGTCACGAATTCTTCACCTTTGAGCCTAGCTTCTTTCATTACAACCTTAATGTTTCCACTTCCTCTTCTCTTCTTCACAGGACTATCACATTCACTTTCAGACATGTTGTTATATTTCAATCAACAAGTTCAAAATATTTATGATATATTAACAAGAGTTAACAACTGTTCAACACAAAATCTTCGTTTTCACAACTTTAACCTCAACAACTAAAGTTTTGCTCTCAGTGACAGCTGATACGTATGCTAGCGCTCCTTGCGGCAGATCGCGAAACTGCTGCCACAGCTGAGGTCAAAAAGGAAAACATTCCGGGAATGTTTTCCTTTTAGATCTCACTACAAATTTCAACCTTATATAGTTCAGTGCAGAACAGTGCAATCTTTTCCTTCTTTACATCAGTTGATATATCTAAGTAAAAGCTACAAAATGGCTACCTATCTTAGTTTAATTTGACCAAAAAGTGGGATCTTTTCCTTTTTGATCTCACCCATTCAATTACGACATCGTTTCGCTATAAAAGTGGCGTTCTGGTCTCTTCCAATGGCGTGAAAATATGATAAAAACATAAAAAACATTAAAATTTATTTCTTAGTTTTCAGTCTTAGAACATTTCTTCTAAGATTACTTAGTTGATGTTATACCAAGAGTCAAATCGATTATTTTTATACATGGTGATTCTGAGATGGGCGGAGAAAATTCAGGATGCGGTTACACGAGTCTAAAATAAAGAAAATAATTTCTATAAACGCTTCGTTTACCAGCTATCCGCCATTTTGAGTTTTACTAAATAATGTGTATCTGTAGAATTGCTTAACCGGCTGAGTTGACATTATTCACTCAGCAATGTAAAGTACTAGTTAGAAAAAAAACCAACTTCCAATAATTAGTTCCAAAATGCCGGTAATTTTAAGATTTAAAATGACAATTAGTTTGATGCATTTCAATGTTACAGCCTACCACTCTCGGCAATGCAAACTAATGTACTCTGTTTTACTGTTACCCTTTTCCTATAAGTTTAGAATAAAGTCAAAGGAAAAAGGTACTGTTGACGTTTTTAATTAAAAATAACGGTTTTGAGTTATTTTCATTAAACATCTTTAAATGACCGCCACTTTTAAACGGAAAAAGTTGGTTATGCTTTTCTAATTAGTTCTTTACTTTGACAAGTACCGTGCATTGAACCGGCCTAACCGTTCTACAGAAATAAAATATTTAGTAAAACAAAATGGTGGATAGTTGGTAAATAAACTTTTCCGGACATATGTTTTAGGAACCTTTTTCTGTACTTCGATTCATGTTACCATCCACTGAGCTACATCCGCGCATAAATATTGTATTTACTGGAATACTAACCTGGAATACTTCTCCATATTCTTTGGATCCTGGAGCAAATTTTGTTACTATGGTTTTTTAATAACAATATAAGGCTAATAAATCTTTTTTTTTTTTTGTGATATATAGGCCCTTTTCTGCGTAGATGAAGTTTTTACATGCCCTTCTTGCAATGATCAGTTTAAGCATAAAATATGTGTTTATGAGGCAATTTGCGTTATTATAGTTTGTCCAAACTGCCGTGCGCTCTGAACCATAAAATCAAAACCCTCGCTCCACCACGCGCAGAAACACTCATACGGCCTACCTGCTTAATGGTTATATATCAGTCCCCAACCAGCCCAAGTGCTACAAAACCACATGTTTCTAATTGTTAACTTTACTTAATTACTCTAATTACTGAACTCTAAATATTATTCCTCGCAAAATGAGTCCAAATATGGTACAATTGTGACAACTCTAAGCAGTATTACGGTCAGTAGGATACAAAATCATACATTTTACTACTTAAAAATGGTTATTGACATTTTATTAATAATATACTAATTACAGGAAAGCTAGTAGTTATTTCAAACTTTTGCAAAAAACAAAGAAACTAAAAAATCAGTGAACGTATACTAAGAGTAAAATAAAAATAATCTCAAATTCATTTTGCAATGTTACAATAACTAATAAATCAATAAAATGATGTTATAAAACATAAAACTATAAAAAAGTTAGCCATAGTTGAATAAGTAATATATCTTGCAATGTCTCTACAATTTAATTTCCAGTATTACCCTTTCTCCAAACAAATCAGTGTAAAATTTCCTGTTTTCCTCGCTGATGAAATTCAACTATGACTTGACATCGGCCACTTTGTTGGGGTTCAGCTGCTCTCTTATCGCAGGATTAAGTGTAAACTCATCAGGATATGTCTTCATGAATCTAAAAGGCTGCACAACTTCATTGTATGTAGTTGAGCAAGCCAAGGCTCCACTTGATTGACATTTTAATGATGCCATATTTTTGTTTTGGCCTCCAGCCGCATCTGATAGTAAGACTATTTCTTTGGTATTTGGGTACTCATCCCATCACTTTATTAAGGCAGTCAAAAATGAAGGATGCGACTGAATTGCTACCCTTCTTTGATTGTCATTCGACAAAAGTATAAATAAAAGAAGTGTCATCATTGTGGACATGTATGTTAAAGATAAATAGCCAACTCAGCCTAGAATAAAACTGTTTTGTTACATTCAGTTTTGGCAAGGGAATATTTTGCCCATAATCAAATTCCAATACTAATAATGAGTCATTTTCTTTTGACTTTTTAATAATGTTTTTTTTTTTTTTCAATTTCAGATATTTTTCAGCCCGTTTCATATGCACATTATACTGAAGAATACACATATCCCTAGGGTGTTCTTCTTCTTACAGTCCGTACAAAAATCACGACGTCGGTTTTGGGTAAAGTTTGTCGCCCGATAAAACTTAAAAATAGGTTTTGTAGGCTATTTTTAAAGTTTGTCCAGGTTCTACAAAAGCTGTTGTACAAGCCTTTTACTGTTATTTCAGGATTTTAAAAATACAAGCGGTTTGTTTTTGGTTGACAATATTACTGCTACGATGTGAAATGCTTTTTAAATGTTTTATAGTCGATTCCTCTACGTTGTCAGCAAGCTTGTTGGGTCTGTTGACATGGTGTACTTTCTTTTCTTCAAAACTTTGTTCTGAAACAACTTTGGCTTGAACACTTCTCAATCTTTTTACATGCACCTCTGTAGTAAGGCATTATATATGCTTGGCACACATTAATACTGTTTCCTTCAATTTTTACCTCATACTTTCAATTGGTAGACCTGTCCACTTTAGCATTAACTGTTGGCCTTTCCGCCCTGTGTTGACAGCAATGCTCACAAAAGTAGCAAGCAAGACATTTTGATTTGATTTAGAATCACAGGTCCAAAACGTATCAAACAAAAGTTGTTGATCTTTACTTGATATTTTAGTAAAACAGTTCTTGTTGTAACATTTATCTTGGACATTAACCCCAATGGTAGCAACATAACCTTCTCCAGATAGTCTCCGACGTTTTCTAGTATTCCGAGCCCATTCTTCCTTATTTTCACTTTTTTCTTAGCACCCTTCTTTTTAAACGTGTCCAAAATAGTAGATTTTGTACTTAGCATTAAATAATAAAATAAACTGAATATTACTATTGTTTGGGCACTAACATACTCCAAATCTGAACAAAGAAACATTCGGTGTCACTAACCTCCATCTATGCAAGAAGGGCTTATACACCACTTTCTTATAACAGCTGTAAAAAAAATACTACTTGAGATTCAAATATGAAACTTTGCAGGTATACCAACCAACATGTAAACGATCTCCGCAATCAGGGCCTATGAATCCATACACAAAACTACCATACAAAACATAATAATCAGTTTTATGGCCGAAATTTGAAAATGGTTTGTGATAAAACCAAAAGTTTAAATACAAAATTGGTCAACTTTATGATCCTTTTAATTTGATGTCTCACTCGACCTACATTGCTATTTAAAAATTGTGTGGGGAACGTGCCCACGCTGTACATTAGCAATATTTGGTATTATTTTGTGTTCAAAGAATAAAACAGTTCCAGTAGTATATTTAGTAAAAATATTAAAAATAAAGATCCAAAATTATGTACGTTTTTAGTCAACATCATTATAGATTCCTCAAGTTTTCACAAACTGTTTAACAAAAGTAAAAAGAATGTAAGTTTTATTTTTTATTTTATGTTAATTAATTTGAAAATGTTAAAACAAACATAGTTAAAATTTATGACATCTATGATTATAATATGAACAAAATGAATGTATGTCAAAGATGTTATTGAATACCGTTTGAGAAAAATAAAAATCTAACTATCAGTTTACCTCAATTAATTTACAATTATTATACAAATTACCTACACATATTCATTCAAATAAAGAGCTCGTATTATACAAGCCTTTCAGATTACTCCAGTTTTAGCACCGAATCAATTACTTTCTAGAAAATGTTTGTACAAAAGTCGACTATGTTTTTAGGAACGAAACGAAGCGAGCTGAAATGGATGTAATCGTTAAAATTAATGACAGTGTAACCCCACTTTTTACAACTCAACTTTCACAGATAAACGCGCTAATATAATAACACCACAAATATCAGTATTACAGTCATTGAACTGAGATTTGGACAGTGTGGTTTTTAACCATTTGTAAAACAGATCACGCGAGCTACACGTAGAGCGTAACAACGAAACACTTAGACATTTGGTATCAACTGAAACTTCATTATTTTGTACCCAAAGGTACTAAGATAAATATATATTTTTTAAATTGTTTAGCTATAAAATAACTTTAAAATGATGTGACACTTGATCCCATATTTACATTTAAAATTTCTTTAAACCCCACACCTCAAGATACTCCTTTTAGGATATGAAGAAAATATGCGTGAGACTCGGACGTTAGAAGTGAAACTTTTTAGGTTCTAGGTACAGTTGATTTTATGCGTTGGTCTTTTTGCATTTGATAACAATTTTATTATTTAAGATTTAGGAAATGGTTATGTGGAATTTAATTGAAGAAAATCTCTCTTAACTAAATTAAATATTTCTTTTATTCGTTAGTTAACATTAGTTCATAATCTAAGAAAAGAAATTATAGGTTTATGATAGCTGAAGTGTGACACAAACATACAAGTATATTTTAAACTATCTGTTTATGATACTAGTGTGAACTGCTATAAATTTATAAATATAAGCCTTCTGAAATGACATATTAAGTGAATTTTTAAATGATCAATGAAATACAGTTTCGCCTAAATTACTGAATTTCAAATTTGGATTGAAATAATTTATTTAAGTAGGCATATGATTAAAACGTACGATGTTTTGTTTTCAAAAATGTATTTCACGTCTTTGAGTAAAATAGTAAATTATAGTTTCTCTACATTTACCATCCCTGCATATACTCACTCATTTATATATAGTTTGTTGTTTGTAATCATAAGTAATGTCTTTTGAAGAAAGTAGTAAACCAAATGAATTAAAACAATTAATGGTTAAAACATATAACAGCTGATTTCGTCCATTAGCGCTTTCATTCTTATAACGCATTTGACAGAGAGAGTATAAATGATTCTCCTACTCTTTCCTTTAACTGCCGGTTTAATCGGAGAAGGTAAAGCGTCTGACTTTCGGCGTCTAAAGAAAACCCCTTCAAAAAATGTTATACATTATTGAACCAAGTTACTAAAATGGTTCGTTTTTCGGAGTAGGTTGTCCGTTACCCTCTGTATATTACAGTAGAACAGATCCAACCTAACGGCAGCGTTGTGTTTATCAAAATGGGTGCTATTTGAAAAATCAAGACTAAGCCTCTAAAAATGAACTTTTTAGAATATATATACATAATACGAATTTATTTAATAAACTTTTAAAATGATGATTTCGTTGTTCGTTTGTTTTTTTTTAAGCTAGTGTAAAATTAATTATATTTATATAAGCCCTGGCTGTAAAAAGTAGCGACCAATGGGGTAGATGAACCGCAATCATTTTACGAAGCAAGTCGTAAATTTTAGTACTAACGTATTGACCTTGAGCACGCGAATCAACTGTAATCATTTGCATATTACTTAGTGTTTTAAAGTTATGATTGAGAGTTAGTTGTTGATTTATCAAATTATTATGAAAGACTCATACCATGAAACCTTTTCCATTAAATTACGGTCCATAAAAACATCGGCAGATAAGAGAAGCTCTAAAGGATGTGATTTACATTACCATATTTGTTTGTTGAATTTGAGAATGAGTGTAAAAAATAACGAAGTTATACTCATAATTTGAGTTGTAAATCAAAGAAATGGGATTGAAATCTATATCCGTTTTTGAGAAAACTAAATTTAATATCCCCGTTTTATGGATGTATCTACTATTTAAAATATTCCCTTCAATAAACGCTATTAAATATTTACTTTCAATTATTTAAAAAAAATAGTACTTTATTAATATGTATAATGTAATTGTATTATGATCATCGTCTTAGCAGTTGTGCAATATCGGTAACAAGTCACTGGATAAAGAAAGAGAAAATGAAACTATAATATAAATAAGAAAGCATACAATATTGATTATTCTAAAAGAATCCTTTGGAACATCATTATATTTAAACAGTTGTTTGTCAAACTCCCATTTTCCAATATGGAGGCTTCAATTAATTAAATTATTTATTTATAAAACTTAAGTATTTCTAAACAAATACTCTTTTAGTTGTATTTCGAAAAAGACACCTATTGCAGGTTTTACTAGGTTGTTACGTCCGGGAAATGTTTTAAAACAAACAAACGGAAACATTGTGCGATACGACGGTAGCGTGTTGGTGTTAGATAACGCTGGATGAAGTGTCACGGAAGAAGTGTCACAGCTAATGTAATTACAAACTTATCATATTTATAAGTTGTTTTATTTTGAAACAGTTAAAAACAAACAAAACCATATTCACTGTTGTTATATTTTCGTAGTGGTTTCAAACATTGATAGTGTAATAGTCTAATAGTATTTAAACATCCCTTTCGGCTTAGCCTACAGGGGGAGTTGGCTTTAAAAGTTCTTTTATTCCAATAACTTTGAAACTATCATAAGTTAAACAAATTTATTCTTCGCTTCAGCTGAAGGTGCTTTTATCTAAAGGAGTAAAAAAACCCAGACAATAGATTTTGTTAATATTTAGAAGGTACCACAAGCATTAATAAAGTAGATGAAATCGCAGAACAAATAATGCACTATTATGTTAATATAAATATTATCAAGCCCATTCAAAATTATTGTAAATCTTCTTAATATTTCAAAAATCTTTATCCGAAACTTACTCTGTTAACTAATCCTTAGCGCAAGGGAGTTAGTCTCATAAATCGTAGGTAGATGTATTAGTTATGTTTAGCTTATGTGATTAAATGAAAACTTCAAAATTTACCTATGATTGTAAGCTGATCTGAAAAGGACGTTTTGATTTGTAATCTACACAAATGAATTGTATTTTTTTTATAAACTGACCGATTAAGTTGTATTCGTTTAAAGTTGAAAAAAATTATGTTCCTTGCACTTTTTAGGAAGTGATTTTTCAAAATTTTTGAATCAATTCGGGGTGAAGATTTTAGATACCAATGTAGGAATATACTTGATATAAATAGTTTGTTTGACACAAAAACAAATCTTTGTAATTAACCTTGCAACTGTCCATGTTAATTTTTTTCAACAAAGTTCCGTTTTTTGCGTTTTGCAAGCATTTTTTCAAAAATTCGCCAAAAATAGTAAATGAACCCCAATCCAAAAGTGTTCCATAGCTCTTTTTTAGATAAAGGTTCAAAGAATTCATATACGCCAGTAAAAAAATTATTCATGTAAAATTGTAAAAGTTATTAGCTCATGAAACAAAAATTGTTCAGTAACCGAAGAAAAAGTTTAAACTTTAGGCGTACATAACAAGTAGTAAACATTTTTTGTAATTTTTTCGTAAGTTTAAAAAAGTTTCGTAATTTAGTTCTAAATATAACTGTATAAAAACATTTATCTATTTCAAATTTCTTATTTTGAAAACACCAGTTTTTATGTTCCAAATACACGATTGTTAACAAAACTGGGCCTAGTTGTAACGTAATTTACTCATATATGCTTTGCCCAAAAATGAAATATTATTATAACAAAGTGTAGAGAATAAATCAAAGAATTGAACTGTATACTTGTATATTACCATATCATAAAATTGTTTTACTTAAAATCAATTGAATTACAAAAGTGAGATGAAACAAATGAAATCTCGTGCGGACAAAGGAAATTCAAAATATAACCGTTGAAGACAATGGAAACAGCTTTGTTTTGCAATCTCAAGCGGTAGTATGAATTCTGCGCAAATATGAAATTTCAACTGCTGTTTGAATAACACCTAACCAGTCAATTTTAGTTTGCTTTATACCAAACGAAAGATTGAACTTTGGTCTATAAATAGATATAAAAAAGTCTATTGAAATAATTCGAATTATAAGAGATATCTCGTACGCAAAATGTGCTGTTTTATTGGTTGAAATCTGACCAATTGCAAGGGTCTACAAAACGCGCCACAACTTTTGAACTATTTTTCCGATTTTTGATTGGATGGAAGTTTCAGATAGGTAACAGTGTGATGAATCCTTCAGTATACAGATATAACTCAGAAAAATACCGAGCGGGCTATATTGAGACACATAGAAACTGGAATTAAAGGTAGTTTCGGCGCATTAAAATTCGCGCGACATTGGCTTTTAGAAAACTCAAAAACTGCAACGATGATTACGTATGTAAATATACGTTTTAGAAAAAACTTGTAAATACAAAAGTTGAAGCATAGATCATTTACTTTCCAACGGTTTCTGAATTATTGCGATTGGATGATTTTTAGTGGGTGAAATATTCAATACAAGTTGAGATGTCACGCACGGCGAGGTTCAGTGTTTTATGCGTGGAAAACTGCACAATTGTGCAGTTTAACAGTTCCAGGGTTAAACATTGAAGAGATAAAAAAAAAAAAAAAAAAAAAAAAACTGCTCATTGCCTAAGTGAAATAAGAAAGTGACATGCGTTGAGTCTAAGGCCCAGCGCACACGGTGTGACTGTTTTTACAGCAACTGTTGCAAACCAGTTGCGACTGCAACCAGTTTGCAACTGAAACAAAGCTTCTGTCCGCACACGGTGCAACTGTTTTACAACTACAGTTGCGTTATATTGTGCAATCAGTGGAGTGCAGTGAAGTTATAACACTCAAGTTATAGTCGTTTTTAAGGCCTTCCTTGTTTGTCAAGTGCAATAACAATGTCAGACTCAGACGAAGATGACGTTATTAGTTATTATGATTACCGAAGACAGCGAAGGGTACAGAGAGAGCATTGGGTTCACCCTTATTTGAGCAATAACGTTAGTTCTAGGCTATTTGTAGCAACTAGAGAGCTGTCACAGTCGGATAGGAAATTTAAATCTTTTTACAGAATGACAAAAGACACCTTTTTGGAACTTACAAGACTAGTTGGACCTTCCTTGGAGAAGATGGACACACCTATGAGGGAATGTGTTCCTGCACAGGAAAGAATAATGATCACTCTGAGGTAAGTTTAATAACTCAACTGTATTGTCATTTAAAATTACAGTAGCAAAGGTAATGAAATGATCAATAGATAAAAATCAAATAAAACATGTGTTTAGTTGTAATTAGTATTAAGACTTTGAGAAAATGCCTCATAAAAATTTGCACTATGCATATTATCACCAGCATTGGAGATGTTAGTCGCGTCAATTTCTGAGTCTATTGAATCGGACATAGATGGGGATGTGAGCACTGTCAGAGTTGATGACGACCGTGACTGCTGATGTTGGTCCATGGCTGAAATATCATCAATGACTCTTAAAACCTGCCGTTTGAATAGCTTTATTTGAGAATCACTGAATTCATCCAATTCTGGTAGCAAGCTCAGCATGAACATCTTAATCCCCTGCTGTTTATCAACCTTCTGATTGCTAGTGTCTTCCTTGGTGTTTGACAGCAACTTAGCCTTTTTTGCTTTAAAGTAGTCAGCAACTGATTGATCAGCTAAAGCTGCTGAGGTTTTGTTCTTTTTCTTCTGGATTTGGGAAGTACTCTTTGACGACAAACTTGCAGGTGTTTTTTCAGTTTGGTGTTGAGATGGCTCATCTAAAATTGAGGGAGACATAGATGTAGAATTCTGTGGTTGATTTGTGGATTCAACTTCTAATTCTTCAACTTGGGTTTCAGAACCTTCATTATCACAAGTTGACGGCTGTGTTGTGCCGGGTGGTGTAGGCAAATTTCCCGATGAAGGAGGAACCACTGTTTTCATGAACGGTAGACAAAACTGCATTGCATTTTCCAGATAGTAAGCCTTTTTCTTCCCTCCTGAACCGCTGGGCGAAGGTTTCATTTTCCTCATGAATACTGTGCGTAAATTTCTCCACTTTTCTTTGCAATCTTTCACTGAAAAAAAAAACGAAACAAGAGATGAAAACAATACTTTTATTAGCAAGAACTTATTGATGCAATAAATCAATTCTGGTTTTATCTAACCTATTTTTTTGTTTTGCTTGCAGGTATTTGGGTACTGGTGAAACATTTGTGGCAATTTCCTTATATTTTGCCAGAGGTGATAGCACAGTAAGAAAAATTGTCAAGGAAACTTCAGAAACTATCTGGGACGTCCTGAAGGACATTTACATGCCTGTTCCTACACAAGATAAATTAAAACATACCGCTGATCGTTTTGAGCTGCTATGGAACCTTCCAAACTGCATTGGCGCAATAGATGGTAAGCACATAAGAATTGAAAAGTTTCCGCATACAGGATCTGAAAATTTCAATTACAAGAACTTCCACTCCACCGTGCTTATGGCGTGTTGTGATGCCGATGGGTTTTTCACGATTATTGAGCCAGGTTACGCTGGGCGTAACAGTGATGGAGGGATTTTCAGAGCAAGTTCGATTAAATTCTGGATGAAGCACGGTGATAGTATCCCTCCACCTTCACCTTTGCGGTACGATGATAAAAACATCCCATTTCCATACTACTTCGTTGGAGACGAAGCATTTCCGCTGAGTCGCAACTTGATGAGGCCTTTTTCCAGCAAAACCCTCGACAATGTTAAACGGATATTCAATTACAGGTTGAGCAGAGGAAGGAAAACAATAGAATGTGTGTTTGGAATGGCAGCGGAAAAGTTTGCTATGTTGAACGGGCCAATACGATGCCGTGATCCTGTAGCAGTGAATAGTATTGTGAGAGCAGCTTGTATCCTACACAATTTTGTACGTAAGCATGAAGGTACTGACTACAGCCCACAAGACGTATCAGAATGTAACAATCTACCAGAACATCCAAACAATATTGAACCAAGTGACCTTGAGTTACAGGATGGTGCTTCAGCGACTACTTTGAGGAGTTATCTGGCAAACTACTTCCTTTCATCAAATGCAAGTTTACCATGGCAGTGGAAAGTAACAGTGCAACAGTAAAAAAATTTTGACTTGATTCCAAAGACTCTAGATTTGTCATGACAGTTATTGATTTTGCCATTTAAAACTAAATGTATTTTATTACATTCTTACTGTGGTGAATAGTGGTAATAGGGTATAGTGTGGTGAAATATATTTTTCTTCACCCCACGGCTAAGAACGTAACAGTATAGCAAAGTAGTAGTAAATATGAAACAGCCCTCAAGAGTTGGCTGTCATTACCAGTAATGTAGGTAGTGTTTTTGAGGTTATGTTGTTAACACCTCAGTTAGGGCAAAATTAAATTTATAATATTTAATTAATTAAATTAATTGATTAATTTATAAATAAATAAATTATTTATTTATAACATACCTGGCAAACCCAATTCAACAGACACATCTTGCCATGCTTTATCAGTCAAATCTTTCCTTGAATATCCTGGCAGTTTGTAGTTGTACAAAACTTCATGCTTCTCCACTTCTCCAACGAGCTTCAAGTTGAATTCTTGATCATTCATTTTGAGATAAACACTATACAGCCGTCAAAATACCAACAAAATACCACCAAAACACCACAAAACACCCCGTGGTCTCGTGCAACTTAAGTTTGCAACGCAACTGCAACGTCGGGCCCACGGTTGCATGTGACTGGTTTCAAACATTTTTGGAAATCGCAAACAACCAGTTGCGTCGTGTGCGCCTCCCCACTTCAATACATTGCCGATGTCACAAAACAGTTGCACGCGCAACTGGTTTGCAACGACAGTTGTAAAACAGTCACACCGTGTGCGCTGGGCCTAAACCACCCATTCTATATTGCAACGTTGAACAACTACGCACGCTGTAGTAAATATTCGACTCTCTCCGTCACTTCCCCGTTGACTAGGTAACTAATCTCACTTGTAGTTTATGGTCGTATGGATTATAGTGTCTTCTTTTAATTTAAAGATTTTTTAGAATCTTTAGAACGTCATTGGGCTGTCTGGGAATGTAATTTTGTCTCAGTCCAGTGAGGAATTAAGTAGCCAAAATTTTATCTTCTATGTTTTACTTTAACAATGACGAGAGATCATTAATTAAATAAATCTCGTACTCTAATTTCAAACGATAATTCAAAACTAAGTTATAATTTTGTTTGATTATTATATGACTTTCTATTTGTTCTGTTTTTTGTATTTTTTTTAACTATGTTAACAATGATTTAACATACGAACAAAATATAGCCTATCAAAATCAATGTTTGATTGCATACTGGATTGCTCTTAATCCAATGATGCTAACAGCATTCGAAAATATTGTTCGGACATTTACCATCTTTTGTGTGTTAAAATCAATACACGACGCACAGCATCAGAAAAATTAAGTTAGCAGTGCTTATAAAACACCTAAACTAAAGACGTTAAATTTCGGGTCCTTGAGTTGTTTTTTTATATATGTAATACAATTTGGTTGGTTGACAGGTAAGGTTAAGGACAGCCGGCAGGTAAGGAATTCATAACGTAAATGATGTTTTCTGTTTGACATATGAAATCTGCAGTAGTCAGGTCTATTTTCCCTGCTTTAAATATATATTCCCATTTCTAAAGCTGACAAGCTAGAGACAAACTTAACGTTAGATCAGTATTTCTTCAATTTCTTTGGACATATTTTGTATGCGTCTTTGCAATTTTTTTATATAACTATGAGACAAATACAACTAAAAAGAGTAATACTACCAGCATAACAAATAATATAACACATAACACCAGTATAACACCAGTAAATACTAAATCATACGAATAATATATTTATTATAGTCTCGCATACTTACACAACTCAATATTAATTACCCCAGTTATGAGTTAAGACGAAAACTTACTTTTAGAATCAATTACTCAAAATTCCATATACAGGATGACTATTTTAAGTGTGCCACCATTGGTAAATCAGAAACGACAAGATTTACAGGAAACTTTAAATGGAGACTTCACCTACTTTTCAGTGGCCATTAAACATATGAATTTGAAATTTCGAAAATATGCCGCCATTTTCCAATATGGCGGCCAACTATCGAATTTCTTATGGAAACCCATATTTTTTATAACGGATTTGGATTTTGCATGCAATTTTAAGACTTTTTTATTCTTGGTGTTTTTTTTTAATAAATTTAGCCGTTTAGCCGCTAGGAGCGCTTAAAGTTTATTTCAACAATTAAATATTAAAGAGCTTATTTTCAATTTGCAAACAATAAAATTTAACTCAAAGTGCAATATGTTTTACAATGAAATGTTAAAAAGCTGTTCCAATTTCATAAATACTTTATTTTATACAAAAAAACCTACTTTTATTACTGTTAAAAAATCGCTAACGCAACCACTGTGTATTGTGTAAGAAGATGTATTTATGTGCGCACGCTTGTATTTATGAAGATAGAGGACACTTTGAAAACCTACTTTAAGTCATAATTAATTAAGTCATCTTGACTGCCTTTTTGTGTCCCAACACATTTTGTTGCTATGATACAAAGAAGTTTCTTACAGTACTAAGTGCGCTTTACGATGTAGGAGAGGAAATCTGTAAAAATAGTACAGTTGGTCATGTAAGCTATTTAGGTACTTTTAACAGAATAGCTTTTAACTTAAAACGAAAACTAATTAATTTAAGTTATAGTTTAGTAACTGTAGCCCGTGCATCACTGAGGATGGCGACGTTGTCGTTGAAACGCGTTTGAAGTTAGTAAACGTATTTTCCAGTTGTGGGATTTTGTGTTCAGGTTTTATTTTATCTATCTAAAGATTATAGCTTTTTTACTTAAAATAAATATTTTCCCTGAAATCCCAAATTTTATATTTACAAAATTTAAAACATGAAGGAATATACAAATACTGTATATTAAAGACAAATTCTTCACTGGTTTAATTTTAACTGGTTAACTTGACTTAAGCGAAAGCGTTTTGTATTTCGCCCTACAAAATTAATCAAGTATAAACCTTGGTCCTGAGAAGATCTAAGTATATAAAATGTTGGCAATCAATTAAATGACCATGAATATAAACGAACAGAACAAATTTAAACAAATAGAGCGGATTATTTAGAACCAGTGGCTTTTTTTATTCAATTTTAGCCTTCAATGTATGCTCATAAATATAAAAAATAAGGTATTAATATTATAACATTAAATGTCAAATTCTTTGTTTTAAATATCACTCTTCTTTAAGTGTAAGAACGATA
>JAGFPH010002641.1:109941-124568 GCA_018207615.1 Philaenus spumarius | reverse complement strand
AGGGGAACCCATAGCTAGACCGTCGTGTTGAGTAAAATATTCGTTATTGAATTGAAAGTAATTTTGGTGGAGAATAGTTTTTAGGAAAACGATAAGTTCATCAACAGCGGTTTCTTGAAGGTTAGAATATTTCTTTAAGTTATTCTGTAATATTTCTATTGTTTGTTGTATTGGAATATTTGTATAAAGGTTTACAATGTCACATGTGGCAAGCTTGTAAGTATGCTCCAATTTTATTGTTTTTAATTTTATCAACAAGATCCATGCTATTCCTTAAAGCAGCAAACTCAATATTGACAGATACTCAACAGCGGGGATTAAAAACAAACTATCTGCTTCTAATGCAATGCTAAATAAAAAAAAAAAATTTTAGACTTTTTATTTTTGTATAAACGATGTGAAAAGAAAAAAATAAGTAATATTGTCTTACAGAAAGATTCTCTAACAAGACAATAAAATATAAAACAAAAATAAATAATGCATTTTTCCCCCGACATTTAAGTTACAAGTAGAATCGTTGTCATTATGGGAACCATTCTACTGCTAGATAGTGCATTTGGTAGATAGTGTAAATAATAGATATCTCAACTACACGAACTTGCAACCACTCGATAGACGCCATTCTGTCAAAGAAATTCACCAATAACAGACAACGAAATAATTAGCAGTTGTCAAAACACACCAATCAGTCGTCACTCGTCTGCGATTGGAGAACCTGATGGAATTCAATGTGTTTGTGGATAAAAACTGTAAAGAGTATTAAACAAATTTTGAATAATGATTAAAAATACAGTTATAATTTGTATTAGCCCTGCCTCCTAGACCACGCTTTATGGGAAAACACATTTTTATTTCTTATACAGAACCTACTATAAGTTATGGCTATTTGGATTTTCATCAAACCTTTTTATATCCAATAATAAGGAAATTTATTAATGAATATATTTGAAATTTGTATTTGTTATTAATATGGTTATTTAAAATATACGTAGAAAGTTTGAATTAAATCAGTTAATAATTATAGATTTTCGAGTAAAATTTATATAAAATGGTCGAAATTTGGGTACATTATTATAGAAAAACGTTTATATCTTATACACTAATTATATTAAGTTATTGTTTTAAACAAATATAGATTCTTTATGAAATATTATATAAATTATCAAGTTTTTATTAATAAGTATTAATAATTGTACGTAGGCCTATACCATTCGATATAATGTAAATGTTGATTAAATAAATATTTATTTATTACATTTCATTTTCGAAAACTTATAATTACTAACCGATTTGGTTCAACCTTTTCACACATGTTCTACATATCTTTATAAATAAACGGTACCAGGAACTGGCACATACTTTCTCACACATACATTTAAATTACTAAACAGATTCACTGTGACTTGTAGGGTGGGGTAGGAGAGTTTTTTTATTAAAGTTGGAGATTAACTAATAAATATTATTATTGTTATTATCTAGAGAGAAAACTATTCGATCGATTTCGATAAAATTTGCACCAAACACGTCAATTAGATCTTTATAGATGCACGTAAAAAGGTTTTGAAAATTGTTTTAAAACAACCCGCTTTATGGCCAAAAAACCCCAACAATCAGTTATTATTATTATTAGCTAAACGAGAATTTTTAAAAAGATGCGGGTTTTTGTATATGGTAGGGCACATTAAAGGCTACAAATAAGCCAAATTTTATCAAAATCGTTAGAGATGTTTTTGTAAAAAATTAATAACTGATTTTTGGGGGGTTTTTGGGCCAAAAAGGGGGTTGTTTTTCAAAAATTTTCAAAACCTTTTTTCGTGCATCTATACAGGCCTACTGGACATGACTGGTGCAAATTTGGTTGAAATCGATCGAATAGTTTTCTCTCTAGCTTTGTATACTTTTATTAAAGTAAGCGATTAACTAATAAATATTATTATTATTAGCTAGAGAGATAACTATTCGATCGATTTCGAACAAATTTGCACCAAACACGTCAATTAGGTCTTTATAGATGCACGTAAAAAGGTTTTGAAAAACAACCCCCTTTATGGCAAAAAAACCCCCAAAAATCAGTTATTATTATTATTAGCTAAACGAGAATTTTTAGAAAGATGCGGGTTTTTGTATATGGTAGGGCACATTAAAAGCTACAAATAAGCCAAATTTTATCAAAATCGTTAGAGCCGTTTTTTTATAAAAAAAATAACTGATTTTTTGGCTGTTTTTTGGGCAAAAAGGGGGTTGTTTTTCAAAATCGTTCAAAACCCTTTTTCGTGCATCTATACAGGCGTACTGGACATGTCTTGTGCAAATTTGGTTGAAATCGATCGAATAGTTTTCTCTCTAGCTTTGTATACATCAGACAGACATTTTGTAAAAACCACTTTTTTGGACTCAGGGTGTCCCAAAACGGATATTTCCACAAAAATCTCAACATCGATTTTTTTGCGATCACCATACTTTCTCTATACTATAGTATAGTGAAAAAGTAAAAACGTATTAAAATTTCATAAAGGTTCGTTAATAATTATGCAAGTTATTAACGTTTACGGAAACATGTTAAAATTTGATTCTAATTTTATAGGCCTAGTTAGTAAAGATATTAAATATTAAATTAATAGTTTAATTTTTGTATATCACTATTATAAATATGTTTTCTATATCTATATATATAAAATCGAAATACCACTGACTCACTGATGATCACTATATCTCAAAAACAACAAAACATATTAATTTGAAATTTATCATGGTGGTTCCCATTGTCTCCTATTTATACTTGTTCTCCTCCCCCACCCCCTTCAACCTGTTTACTGCATGTTCTCTATTGTGTGTAAACAAGTAAACAACTATTCATTTTAGATCATTGACCTACGTCCTATATTTCTAGAATTATATACTTTTATATTAATTTTCAAACATAATGTTAGATTGTGTGTTAATTTGCTCATTTACTATTTTTTGGTCTTTTAACTTTAATTTAAATATTTCCATGTTTTCTATTATATTAAGCCTTGTTCCTTTATTTATTGGGTGGACTAATTTCATAGATGTTTGCATATCCCTAGGTTTGTGGTACCCTCGTTAATTAAATGATTCGCGAAATTTGAATCTTTTTTACTATATTTAAATGATCTTATATGTTCTTTATATATAGTTTTTAATTTTCGTCTAGTTTGACCAATATATTTAGCTTCACATTCGCATTCTAATAGGTATACTCCACTTTGGTTGTATTTGTCTCTTTTTTCTATATTATTATTTAATTTGTATTTTATTGTATTATTCGTTTTCATTACTATATTTACTCCATATTGTTTAATAAATCTTTTAAATTTATATATTTCTTTACCCGTGTATGTTATTGATGTCCATTTTTCTTTTTTATTATTATTCTCTGTAGGCCTATTTATTTTCTTTTTTGATTTTATATTTTTTACAAGTTTGTCTATTGTTTTCTGTGAATATCCATTGTTGATTGCTATTTGCATTATAATGTTTAATTCTTTTTTATATTCAAATTTGTTGAGTGGTGTTGCCTGTAAGATGGTGCTTCTGAAGATGGGGTCTACCCGAAATGCGTCAGGCGAAATAAAGACAAAGCTAAGAAAGGCGGATAAGCAAGAAGACAAATGTTTCAAGCATCTTAGCAGAAATAATAATAACAAATGCAGTGATAATAAATAAATATTTATTTAATCAACATTTACATGATATCGAATGGTATACGTACAATTATTAATACAAATTAATAAAAACTTGATCATCTATAGTAAATTTCATGAGGAATCTATATTTGTTTTTAAAAATAACTTACGATAATTAGTTTTTAAGATATAAATGTTTTTCTATAATAATGTACCCAATTTTTGATCTTTTTATATAAATTTTACTCGAAAACCTATAATTATTAACCGATTTGATTCAAACTCTCTACATAATTATATTTTATAAACCATAAATAACCATAAATAACATGTAAAAATTTCAAATATATTTATTTATAAGTTTCCTTGTTTTTAACATTTTAAAATATTTGAATAGATCAAGCAACATTGACTGTAAGTATGTAATTGACTGAAATTATAAAATAATAATTTCGTTTTTTTTAAAAGTGTTAATAATTGATCCTGTAATTTAAAGCCAATACGGTAGGTTAAACACGTTCGAATTTATGTGTTACAGTGGTCATGTCTATAATTTAAATTTAATCAACATACCTTAATTTTCAGTCAATAGTAGTACTTGTTTTTCAACGTATGGCTACATGTTTCGCTGCCACAGGCAGCATCATCAGGCCAGCCAACAACACTAATTCTAGTCCATTGTTTACATAAACATCACATACATAACAACACAATAAACATAAATAATTGTGCAGATATGGCACTTGTCAAAAATAAAAAATAAAAATTGTTCTAGTTCACAATACTTAGGCCACATGTTTCTTCACTGAGTTGTACTGGGAGACTGCTACCTCAGGTATTCCTTATCAGATTTGTACCTTTGGCCTTATTCTGAAGTTCAAAAATTAAGTCATATATACAATTGGAAGTGAAATTGAATTTATCATTTAAAATGTTTGAAGGATTTAACTTTTGGTGCTTATAAATTTCCAATTCTTCCATTATGTTCAATTTGTGTCCTTTTCTCATTTTGTGCAATATGGTCAAGTTATTCTGTATATTGGTGTAATTGTGGCGGCTATCTATTAGATATTCTGCATATGACGAATGGATTGAATCTATATTTCTGCTATTGGGTAAATGTTCTTTAAAGCGAGTTTTAAAAGATCTACCTGTCTGACCGATATATTGTTTCTCCCAATCATCACAGTGGAGTTTTATGCGCCTCCATCTAAGTACTTATCTTGGGTAGGTTTTGGGTGTTTTAAAAAACGCTGTAGACTGTTATTGGTTCTGTGTGAGATACAGTATCCGAGTTTTTTTAAAATATGTTGCGGGTTTGTTTTTCAAATCGTGGTGTATAATTTCCATGGTAATGTATTTCATTTTATTCTTGTTACCACCATTCCCTTCTTTGTTGATCGGAGAAGCCCTAAGTTGTTTCCGTTTCTTCTTTATTTTATGGATGCATTTGTCTACTATGGAAGAGTTATAGCCGTTACATTGTGCTACGTATTTTATTATTTTGATTTCAGCATTAAAATCATTATGTTCCATTGGGACGTTCAGCGCTCTATATACGATGCTGTTGTATGCCGCCATTTTGTGTGACTCTGGATGTTTGGATGAAGCGTGTATGGTGTGATTAGTCTGGGTAGGCTTCCTGTAGATCTTGAAACGGTGTTTGTTATCTATTTTACTAATGTTTAGGTCTAGGTAATTTATATTACCGTCAATTTCTATTTCACTTGTGAACTTGAGAGAAGGGTGTAGATAATTGAGGTATTTGTTAAAGTTTGTTAACTGTCTTGACGAGCCATTAAAAAGACATAGTATGCCATCTACATACCTGTGGTAGTAGATAATATTTTTCTTGAATTTGTTTTTTGCATTCATTATGTTTTCATTTTCTATGTGGTTGAGGAAGATTTCAGCCATGATCCCTAATAAAGGCGAACCCATGGCTAGTCCGTTATTCTGCATATAAATATTATTATTAAATGAAAAATAATTTTGTTCTAGGCATATTTTTAACATTCCAATTAATTCGATAATTGCCTGGTTGTTGGATTTTCGTCCGAGCCACATAGACAACACGTATACCAAATTTTGACCAAATCGGACTTAAAATGTGGCTACTAGAGTGCGAACACATATATACATATATATATATATTACAACGGAAAAAGTTCGTGTAGTTCCTAAAATTTTGAGTTTTGCAAAAAATTTGTAGAAAACATTTTGTTTGGCTACTACGGGCTTGGAACGTTGTTAGGTGATGAAGAAAGCATGTCGTGGCTAGATGGTCGTTATCTAACAAGAAGCGACTCTTGAATCCGAGTAAGAGCGCTATATTTTCTATTTCTGAATAAATATAGGTTTAGTATTGTTTTCATTAAATTATTTTCTTAATTTGCTTGTTTTATAAAAGTAATGCAAATAAATAAGTTTTTAACGGCAAGCTCGCATATTGCCCTACTCAACATACATAATAGTTAACACTTTTATACATAATATATAACAACTTGCTTTGTCAATTAATTTGTGTGTAATGATGTAGTCTTAAAATGTGTTACTATAATTTAAACAGAAATATTTCCTATATGCGTATATCGTTGTTTAATTTAGAATTACATTACATTCATACGTAACTGTTAATATAATACCAGTAGTCTAATAACAGTCACATCAGTGAAAAGATTAGAATTATAATTAATAACACAATGAATGGCCTATGTGTATTGCTTGTGTTATTTCTGTAATTCTGATTGTACTTATAATAATTTACTTTTCAGGGACCATATGATATAATCTTTAGGTCAGCGTTTAGATGCTCTAATGATACAGATGCTTTTAAGTACAGATTGAGAATTGGCAGATTGAATAGAACTCATTTTATATACAACGACACAGTATCTAGTAACTTGGGCGTAAGGGATACTATGAGAGTAAGTAAAGTCATTTCAGTAAGTTAATTATTTTTACATAACTTTTCTTAGAAAATAACAAATACAGATAGCAGGAAAAATTCTTTCAGTATATACTCGTTAATAATAACAAGTAGGGAACAATAAAAATAAAAACAAAAAACTGAATTTGATATTATCTGAAAGGTAACAAAATATTGCTTGGTACTAATCAAAACGTACGGATATTTAATAGCTGCCTCTTTCAAAGATTTATAAATTTAACATTACAAGTGTTTAAAATTACAACGGGGACTTCGGACTATTTCCCATAAGAGGGTTTGATGGTGATCCGAGTGAATCAAAACACTTGTAACACATACAGGGTTTTCTTTTTAAATTTGTCACCATTTTGATGTCAGAAAGGACGAAGCCTGTGTCGGAATTTATTGGGTTCGGATAACTTTGACTTTACTCGGCAACATTCGTATCTCCGAATCTCTGATCTGCAACAAGATCTACAGATCCTACAAGCAGCTGATCTACAACCACAACAAATTATTTCTGCACTTGTCGCAATTCAAAGGTAAGTCAATTTTGTAGATTCATTACTAACAACAAATTATTTGTCTCTCTTCCTTACAATTTTACCTTTTGCATACAATATTTATATAAAAAAAAGTATTTCACCTTTTAGAAAAAACTGTGGAAAATATAAATAAGTAAGGGTTTGTTTCATACAAAATGTAGAAAATGTTATAATTGTGTTGAAATTTTTTTATTTTTAGGAAACATTAAAACTTTTGCAACAAAGTTATAGATTATCAGTTGAATTAATACAACAGTGCAACCAATCTGTTGTCCATTTCAAAAACGTTATGTCTCAAATTCATGTATGTTAATTAAAATCCTTAACCTGTCCATGCTATTTTTTTTGCAATGCCAAGCCATTTCGTTGCGTGTGCAAGCATATTTTCAAAAATTCGCCAAATATAGTAATTATTAACCAATCCAAAAGTGTTTCGTAGCTTTTTTGTATAGAAAAGTTCAAAGAATTCACATATACCAGTAAAATTTTATTGATGTAAAATTTACGAAGTTATTAGCTCAAGAAACAAAAAATGTTCAGTAACGGAAGGAAAAGGTTCAACTTTAAGCCTACATAAAAAGTCGTAAAAAAAATTTATTTCCTTTCAAAATGTAAAAAAGTTTAGTAATTTAGTTATAAATAGAGCTGTATAAAAATATATATCAATTTCAAATTTCTTATTTTAAAAACACCACTTTGTATGTTCCTTCTACAAGACGGCTAACAAAACTAGGCCTACTAGTAATTTAGGAATAGGCCTATATGATTTGCCCAAAAATAAAATATTATAACAAAGTGCAGAGAATAAATCAAAAAATTGAACTGTATACTTGAAAGTGGTTTTCTAAACGTATTTCACATAGTGTTACTTAATCACAAAATTTGATCAAACGAATAAACTGTCATAGACCAAGGGAATACAATATCCTGTGTGACTTACCGTCAGAACGCCACTAGCCAAACATTCTCAAGGCAAGCTTTGAGTAAATACAAAAATTAAAGTTTTAATCATTTCCTTTCCAAAGGTTTTTGTTTTGTTGCGATTAAATGATTTTTAGTGGGTATACAAAGTAGAGTTGTCAATTGAGTAGTGTGAGATCTAGGCCAAGCGCTATGACTGCTCAATTTGAGCAATCAAACACGGCTAGAGTTTATTCATATATTGTTATAATTCAAGTAAAATATCAGTCAATGTATTTAAAATATGTTATACTATAAAAATATGTTAAATTACAATTTAGTCTAAAACTAAGCAAACATTCTTGGCACAAAATTGACACCACACTAAACTGTTATATCATTCAGTTATAATATTTGTTAATACAATGCCAAAATCAGTTCCCTTTACCATTACTTTCTTTATACAGAAAAAAACCCTAAGTATTTGGGAAAACGTAAACGCTTAAAATGACTGATAATTACAGATAATTATTTTACAATTGCTGGGTTCACGGATGAAGAGCTTGGTGGTTTTCGTTAAACAATATAATCACTTGTTCGACCTAGCAGATCCAAACTACCACAAGCAATGAATGAGAGAAAATAGCTGGCAGGAAATAGGACAAAATTTTAAAACATCAGGTAGGTAGTAACATTTTTATGTTTGTATAATATACATAAATTACATTATAAAAAAAGAACAAATAGGACCCTTTGGATTCTCGGTCACTTATGTTTCCTAGTCATTGTTATGGTGATTGTTTGCTTCGGTGTATTGCTTTCCTTGACCAACAACTCGAGTTTGCCACTCTACAGATCCACTAGGAGAACAAAATGAAAAGTAGCCTTTGAACTACTTACCCTTACGGCGTAAGCCCCAAATGCTCCTCCTACGTTCCTCAAATTTTGGAGAGCACCATTTTCCTGTCTCGTATCAGCCTTTTCACTATCTATTACTTTAGAAAGTAAATGCGGGTAGTTCCATTTAAGGAAATTGTGTAAGCAGCAAGTAGTCAAAAAAACTTTATTCACATGTTCAGGTGTCATCTCAAGTCTTCTCTGATACAAACGAAATATTTTCGATAGAATACCAAATGCATCTTCGCTTGTGTTCCTTGCCCTGCTTAACTTATAATTAAATATTTTCTTTTTCTCATTGCACGTTAGCTCAACTCCAGGATAGGGCCTCATTAAATATCGATGAAGCGAAAAAGCTTCATCTCCTACGACATGAGGCATTAGGATCTCCTGGAACGCAAGATCTTATCATCAGGAAAGTGCAAATTCCCTTCTCGAAATCTTCTCCCGAAATTCCAAGTAGAAAATATGCTACCATCACTGTTTTTGCCGTATCCCCCAACGTCAAATCAAAGTAAATTTACAATTGGCATCTACAACCGCCATAAGAACTGTACTGCCAAATCCTTTATAGTTGTAGTACAAGGATCCACTGTGATATGGTTTGTTAATGACAATGTGTTTGCCGTCGATAGCTCCTATACAGTTAGGGAAATTCCATCGATCTGTAAACTCTTGTTCTATCCTTTGCCAGTTTTCTTTCTTCGGTGGAGCCATGTAAATTGGATAGAGGCGATTCCAGATAAGGTCACATGTTTCATGTACAATTCTACGGACAGTCTTTTCTCCCTGTCTGTAACTGAATGAGATCGATACAAACAAATCCCCAGTTGCCAAATACCCTAAAAAAAAATAGAATATTGATCAGTGGATCTAATGAAAAGCAACTATAGTTACGTCATTTTTTAAATTAAAAAATCATGTAGTTATAGATGTATAATGTGATGATGGTATTTATATATAAATATGTGCTGAAAGTTTATTTTAATTAATATTTATTATTTTAATTATTTATTAAATAATAATTTGATATGACATAACTCATGTAGACAGTTAACCTCAATTATAGTTTAGCAATTTGTAACACTAATATTCACAACTATCGGAATAGTTAAGTTATGTGTAATAATTGGTTTATTCTACCCGGCATCCTATACCAACACAGTAAACACAGCAGTATGTTCATGATTGAATTAATATTTTATTGCTCCTTATATTATGTATATTAAATTTGCACAAACAAAATCATAATTATTATATATATCTTTAAACTAAACTAAAAAAACAAAGAAAATATTGCTCTATTTACAAAACAAGTGTTTGAGGTAGTGAGTAAATAAAACATTTAAAAAATAAAAACATAAATACATATACACATATATATGTATCCTTTCTATATGTATATTTCTATACATATAAATATATATAGAAAAAAAGAAAGAAACATACAGAAATTAGCTGACCGGATTTCAGAAATATATTTAAAACTATATACTTTTTGTATATTAAAAACAAAAATCTTTCACTGTAGCTTCACAATTACCTTCCAAAAACACAAACAAATTAAATAGGCTACATATTTTGAAAAAAAAATATACGTAATATATACAATACGTAGAACATAGATAAGAAATATATTCGTATATATAAGCTATATACACGTTTTACATCGATACATCTATTCACACATACACACACACCCCCACTTACCCCTACATACAGCATTCTTTGTTTATGTGTACAACCTTTTGCATAGATAAAAAAACATACACATCAATACACTATTAAAATTAAATCCACATACATACAGAACATTTTTCCATACAAAAACAAAAAACACTCACACATTTTTATAAAATTATTTCATTAACAATACATACACAAGACTCGCATCATTTAGTTAAGGAGAACAGAAAGCTACACATTATCAAAATTATAGTGTTATACAATAAGTCAACACATTCAAGTTCCTGCCATTTCGAAACGCATGATTTGATATAATCGCTTATTTTTCTTGCGATACATCATTATTACATTCAACTTTATGCTAAGTTTGGACTCAATCAGTCAAACATTTCTCTAGTTATAAATTATTTTGTAAAAATAAATGGCGTATATCTGAAAAACGAAGCGTTTTTGAAAAAAGTTTTATTCTTGATTTTCTCCTTATTTTGACCCTAGAACCGTTTCCCGAATTTTGACTGTTTACTTATGGGAAACCCTGTATAATGTAATCTTAATTTTTCTTTTTGTGATCTCTAATGTATATTTTGTTTTTAAACATTAAAAGGGGAGGCGGGATCTCAATAAATTATTTTTTTTCGATTTTTCTTTTATATTTTTTTCTTAAAATTTAGGTTTTTCTGAACGCAGTGATATATAATACTTGTAGGTTTGAAGTATATTAAGATGAGAAAAAATATTTTGAATTAAAAGTTACACCGACTTTTTAGATATTAATTTAGGAATACGGTAGTGAATCGAACATTGAAGTGTTTTGTTTTGTGTTTTTGTAATACATTTGTGATTGAATTAGGAATGGGAAAGTCCTTATTAATTAAGTCTTTCACTTATAGACCATTATCACTTATAAACCTCTCACGAATACAGACTAACTTAGTAAGAACCGAGCTAAGTAATTATTATAAACCTCTCACTTATACAAATTATACAGATTCAAACTTACGAGCAACCCAGCAAACTTCATATAACCACTCCTAGATGGTGCTGATAAACTATCTTTTACTTTACACTTAATATTTATACCGATAGTAAAGTGTGTTTTGTTAATTTGTCAGTTTTCTTTAATCAAGCCTTAGCCTAATGGATAACGTTGCGTCTTCCTGATCAGAAGATGCTGGGTTCGAATCTAGGCTAGGGAGACCAGATACTGTATCTTATCATATCTGTGGTTTGAGGGTAGGAGGGGGAAGTAAAGCAAACGATGGTTGGCTCTCTTCCAAGGTGACGGGATATCTGGTCTCCGGCTGGGGCTGATTTGCATAATTTTACTGTATTTATGTATGTATATATAAATTTACTAAAAAAAAACAGGAAAACGACATTTTATATAATTTAAAAATAGTTCAGGATAATGGTTATACTACCATGTGTTCATATAGGGCCATAAAATAAGCTATACCAATTTTAATTGTCTAGTACATGAGATTTTTGTCCATATTTAATTATGGACGCGATTTTTTGTAAGCATATGTATAAAATATATATTAAACTAAAACTATCCTACTCTATCAAGTTTGACTTACAATGTTGTATAGAAAGCTTTAAAAAAATAATCATACCTCTTAATAACTAGTAAGATACAATAAAACTAATTTTTTTTTTGAGTTTTTTGCGTTTTTTCGAAAGTTTGTTTTTTTAGCAATTTTTCAAGTTTATGTTCCTTTTTCTCAGGAACTACTGAACCGATTCTTTTGAAATGTTTTGACAGTGTTTACTAGTTTATTGTACACACACTGAGTTTTTTTAAAATATATACTACATCAATAAAGTACTTTTTTTTAAATGTTGAAAAATAAAAAATTGATTTTTCGATAGTGATTTTGTAAAAAATAAAAAATAAAGTTTTTGGGTAAAGATAGTTAAAAAAAACTCAGTGTATGTCCAAAGGCCTTTTTAACCTAAGTGTAAAATTTCAGCATGATTGGTGCAGTAGTTTCTGAGAAAAAGGAACATAGGTTAACATGGCGTCCGCCTCCCCTTAAAACTTTCCTTGTTTTTATTTGGTTATTTTCTTATTTCCTAATTGTTAAATACTGTCGAAATAGCTTTGTAATACAGTAAATTGTTATATTACAGTATTTAAATATTGTATGAAAATTTACTTTTTTACGAAAAATTTTTAAAATCGATACTAAAGTGCAAAATTATAGGTTTACATGAGTTTTAAGGGAAAATTTACCGCTTGATAGCATAATGTGCCATTTTGCCTCAATAATTACAAATTTTTTCGGAGGAGGGGTAACTTTCTATTAGTAAATGGTCCCCTCCTCTCCTCCTCTATAGAAAGGTACCCCTTCTCCCGATTCTCCACACCATAATTAAGAGGGCCCTGAAATATCGTTTCACCCAGGGCCCCGCAAGGTCTAGATCCACCACTGTTAACAAGCACATATATAATTTCTTGATAATATATATATATTTATTAAATTAAATACTAAAAGTTTATTCCTCCATTATTTGTATTAAATCTACTGAACTACAAAAGAAGAAAATTCTCGCTAGTGTAATCCTTAATAATGTGTATTGAAATTCGCTAAGTTTATATTGTGAAACCTCTTACTGATGATTGTATAAGTTGATACAAGTAGCTACGATATTTCTACCTAATGGAATTTTAAAGTAGCCAGACACCATTTGGGCGCGCATCATAAAAATGAAACTAAAAACAACAGCTCCTTAAATAATACTATGTATTATAAAAACACCTTCATCGGTAATGAATAGGTTAAATCATTGGCCTCATACACTCATAAATAAACTCTATGTAAGTAAAAACAGATATATAATAGAGATTTGAAACAAAATTATAAAAATGCTTATTAAGCCAATAAGGTAAATTTGCAGCAAATAAAATTCTTGACATATTTTTTGTTTTCAGGTTCTGTATGCAAGGCAAAATGGAAATCTCTGAGAGAGAGTTTCAGGAAAGCTTTGGTCGCCAGGAGGAAGAAGAGCGGACAAGCTGCACAAAAAATAAAGCCTTGGCGTTTGGAAAGCTAGATGGAGGTTGTGCGCTCCAGTTTGATTTCCGCGAACGACGGCCATGAAAGTAATGTTCCTCCTCCGGCTCCTGTATCAGTTGCTTCTTCAGGTAACGAGCAATCTCCACTAGAGATCTCTGATCTAGAAAGAACATCTTTGAATCATAAAGAGGCAGCTGATACAGAAATTGGTGGGCGAAATATACCACAAGCTCTCAAGAAAAATTGTCCAATGCCAACCCGATCTGCAGCGGAAGAGTTACGTCATTATATCCATGTCTGGCGTACTAAACAAACCGAAGGAAGAGGGAGACCATATAAGAAAGTATCGAGGAGACTGTCAGAACTGCACCGCCGCATGCACAAATAAAATTAAAATCGCAAATTTCCAACCTAGTTTACAATGCGGAGTTGGAAAATATCCAACCCGTTTCCCCACAATTTAATTACGCTGGTCAATCATCTGTGCCTGGAGGATCGCGAGAAATCCAAACAGATAATAATTATTATTATCATGAAATAAAATATGTTTTTTCTAAATTTAAACAGATTATTATTATTATCATAAAATGCAGTGTGTTTTTTCTAAATTCAAACAGATAATTATTATTATCATGAAATGTAGTGTGTTTTTTTCTAAATTCAAACAGATAATTACTATTATCATGAAATGTAGTGTGTTTTTTCTAAATTCAAACAGATAATTATTATTATCATGAAATGTAGTGTGTTTTTCTAAATTCAAACAGATAATTATTATTATTATGAAATGTAGTGTGTTTTTTCTAAATTCAAACAGATAATAATTATTATTATTATTATGACATGTAGTGTGTTTTTTTTCTAATTTCAAACAGATAATTATTATTATTATGAAATGTAGTGTGTTTTTTCTAAATTCAAACAGATAATTATTATTATTATGAAATGTAGTTTGTTTTTTTCTAAATTCAAACAGATAATTATTATTATCATGAAATGTAGT
>JAGFPH010002641.1:30466-107935 GCA_018207615.1 Philaenus spumarius | reverse complement strand
TAAGCTACTGCGTCATGATCTGAGCGACGAGAGCACGGCGCCGCGGCTCTCTACCGACCTAGTGGACGACCAGCTTTATGTAACTTTATTAACATCATCAAAGTTGGAGACCCTTATTTACACTTGCTGTAAAATAAATAATTTCTTAGAAGTCAATGTTGGCACATTTAATAAGTATAAGTTCACGAGGTAAAAACATAGATTTCACATATAATTTTAAGCTTTAACATTATATTTGGTTGCACAGGACTGAAAAATATTTATGGTATGTACAAATTTTAAAATATTCAAAAGAATTCAACAGTAAATTTGTTTAGTTTAGTTTTAACATTTTGTAAGTTTTATTATTTTTAACTAATTTTAAATTTTAGTTTTACGCATTAGTTTTGTTTATTAGATTTTAAGTATACCAAAATAAAAATAATTTAATTTTAGATATTCTGTTGTTTTTTATGGTTTGTTATTACTAAGATTACTATTAATAGTCTGTTAGTATTATTATACTCGGTTGCTCAGGGCTGAGCAATATTAGACAACATTTATACTATGTCAAATTTTTTTATGCAAAATAATATAACAATATATTTGTTTTGTTTTGCTTTTTGTTTTAACAATTAGGCTATTTGTAACTTTTTTATTTTAACTAATTTTAAATTTTAATTCTATACTTAGGTTAGTTTATTGGCCTTTAAGTATACTTAGTTGAAAATAATTTTGTTTTAATTATAATGTTAGGTTTTTTGGTTTAATATTACTAACATTACTATTAATATTTTTAATAATTATTTGTATTAGTAATGTATGAGTTATTTTTTATTTTGAATTAAATTTATAGCGAGCGATGTAACTTAATAATTAAATAAACTCCATATATATTACAGGGACTATATGTGTTATTGAAATGACTAGAGACATGAAATTAGGCGTACTATTTTATCACACAATACTCATTATTTTTCTATACCTATTACGATATTAAAACAAAAAATATTCTTAATGTTTTGTTGTGTTTTAGGCTACAATTGATTTGAGCGTTTTGGGAAATGGTGGATGGAAGGATAATTTCATGCATGCGGAAGTACTGCATGCTTGTTCCGATGTAGAAAAATTCCAACCTGGATTGGTTAAATCTGTTCTCGCAGCTGCAGGATACGAACATACCAGATGTCCGATTCCCCCGGTAAGATATAAACCCCGTTAAACAAGATGTTTAGGAACGTGATTATTATTCGGGACCTTCATGGACACATTCATTGAAAATATAAAATTTAATTTAAGAATGGTATATGAATTAATATTGTCTGTAATTTAAATGTATTATGTGTGTAAAGTTCTGAATCATTCAACGGACATAATTTGTATAGATCACAAGACTATATATTTATAACATAGGGACTTTATAAATGTAGATAAAATAATAGTGTATTTACGTTTCACATAACCTTTAGTTATAATTATAGAATGTGCATAAGTAAAAACTAACTTGGGAAATTACTAGTTATACCTGGTTTTGAAGCCAATGGATTAAAATTTTTAAACGTTTAAAAATTGTTGTTCTCGTTGGGACTAACATTAAAAAAAGCACTAGTATGAATGTGCAATTCCATATTATGTAGTTTATCTATTGAATTGAATCAATTTAACATTGTCTAATGTGTACTTAGTGGTACGAGGACGTAAGTAAAGTACACGGATGTTGACTGGTTGGTATAATATTGTGTTGTACATGAATATCACAGCGCATGATCAGAATGTACATCGAGTAAACGATTCTTTGTAAACTCTTGATTGTAACTGAACACCTACTATTTGGTTATTAATAATTGTAGGAAAACGTTTTCAAAATCCAAGTCTCGTAAAAGTAAAAATTAAAAAAAGTTTTAACTTACTTCGGTTCTATTTCCATATAACTCAGAAAATTTATCCATGGCAATAGTTATTGAATATAAATATTTATTTTTTAAGAATTTAAAAAATAATTTAAACTTAGGTTTTTCTCCTTGACTTTCGTTTTAAACAAAAAGGTTTAGTAAAAAAAAGCAGTCGTGGGACTGCCATCAGAAGTCAAAACTGTCATGAATATAAATCGTTGGTTATATTGGTTTAATCTGAAATTAAATTTTAGAATTATTTTTACCTTGACCCATTTAAAATAAAATCTAAAAATAACATAAAAATGATTGTCTGTAGTCAAATAATAAATTTAAAAATATAATTTTGGTTAGGCATATACTGGAACAACACGCGTTTCTTTAATGCATTTACATTCATTATCATATCAACCAAGATAGCTAATTTATCAATGTCCATTTTAGAGGTATCACCAAGTACTCAAATTTAACATAAGGTACATTAACTAGGTTAGTTAATTAACATTAACATTAGGTTAGTTAATTCAAAAAATGTTCGTTTTAGGATAATGTTTGATGTTGTAGACAATTACCAAGAAATTATGATATCAGTTTTTCCTAGATAACTCAGTTATGCTTTAACCTACAGAAACGAAAAAACCATTTTGTCTGACGTTAAAAACAAAATGTGTTGTCTCTTGTACACTTTTTGTTATGTTAACGGTTTTCAAGACATTCCTTTTTAAACATTTGTAACTGCCGCCATTTTGAAAATTATTAAAATAAAATCGTGGTGCTTGGTTCACTTGTAAACCGTAACATACACATCACTTATATCAAACTTGAACTATCTTACCTATTTCTGGAGTTGCAATGTGTTTTTTCCTCCCCGGCGGGGAATCGAACCCTGGTCTCCCGCGTGAAAGGCGGGGATACTGACCACTATGCTACCGTTGACTGTGTTGGAATTGAGTTATTTAGTGCTATCTCTCTATTGTAAACACAGAGGCGATGACGAATAATATCTGACGATCACGCGAGATCAGAGATTTTTACCCATCTGAAAAAGTGCCTAACGCGCCATAAGAAGTTTTAACTTCAAAAACTCAAAAATCTGTTTTTTCTGCCATTTTGAAAATATACAACCAAAGATAAAATACCCAAATAGATCTTCATTGTCATTTGATTTTTTTTATTTCATTGCAATAATCTTCTACATTTTAAAATATAGTGGAAAAATGTCCATGATGGAAATTGATAAAACATCAACAATTATTGGTAAATTATTCATTATCATATAATAATTACAGTATATAAAAAATACAAAAAACGACAATTTGTCCTTTAGAGTTGCTATCTTGGAGCTGATGTCAATAATTCTGTTTCAAAACTTTTACTATTACAAAGACTTTCAATTGATGTAACACTAGACTTCAGTTTTCATTTGATTTTTTTTTTTTCAAAAACGACATCCTTAAAGTAACAATAAGCCATTCGGGCACTGCTATTTAAAAAAATATATATTTTATTTTTATTTTTTAGATGCTAATTGAATTAATTTCAGTTGAAACCAAGTAATAATTAAATAAAAGGGAAATTTCATTAAATAATAAAAAAGTTAAATTTCGTTTCCTATCAGAATGAGTAGAACCTGGTCATTATTACTTATACAACAGCTTTGTTGATAATTTGTTATTTTAATTAACTGAGGACACCCCAATTCTACAACAGATCCTGATAACGTTCCACGTTCGGGAGCGTCAGTTTTATAACAGGCTTTTGTGACCCACTTTCAGGAACACAAATTTTCCAAAAATGTATCTATTAGAATTTATTTGAATAGAAATTAGTTTCATATATTGGTGGTTTTTTACATTTCCACTTTTTCCTACTCTAACTTTACTTTCCATATTTACTATTCCATTTACTATTATGATTTGGGAATTGCATGGTTAACACATACGCGTTTAACATAATGCGTTTTCCTAAGGAATTCCCAATTGCATAATATTCCTGAATCCTGGTATTCCCAAATAAATTATTAGATCGAGGCTAAGTTCTTATTCATTCCCAGACAAGCCAGAGTTCAACAGTCACCTTTCTCTGATAACGCTACGCACGCCCTAACTTGTCTGCCTTTGTCCTGTACGTTCAGATTTCCTTGGTGACTTTGAGTTTCACAAGATTTTTGTAAAATCCAAAATTCCCAAGAATTACACGGGACTTTCCAATTGTAGTACTTATATAATATCTATATATATATATATATATATATATTTAAATAAATTTGTTAGTTACATAATGGAACAGACACCCTATCTGATTCTATTATTGTAAATATTACCTTAAAATCTTAAAAAAATATTAACAGTACATATTTCGGTTTGATTTCAGGGTTCGTATTACATAAAAGACTGGATATTTCACCACAACACCGTAATGCCTGTGTTCCCATATGGGAGGTACAAGGGAATTTTAAAGGTTTTTGAAAACGATACATTATTGACCTGTGCTGGAGGAGAAATAGACGTAGTGCCTAAAGCAGTTACAACTCGTAAAAAGAAACACTAATGCAGCAGCGTTATACCATCAGCTTGTACTTTATAACAATCAAATTTACTTGTATTGTATATTCTAATGTATTGCACAGTTAATTGCCAGTGTCTGGTTTATTGTATGCACAAGAAGTAAATACAATTGATTTCAAGTAGAAACTGTTTAACATTTTTACTAACCTAAATTTCAGACGTAAATCTTCTTTAATATAATTCTTCTTGGTGTAATGGGTGAGGGTAAGTTAGGGTGAAACTCACTTATTAGTAAGAAAACAGTACAAGCATTCGTCATCGAATTTTAATAAAATTTCCCAATTACTTGTGTTTTACAGGGATGATGCAAATATTATAAGGAAAAAATCCTTATTTATTTTATATTATTATAATAAAAATAATATAGTCATAACTCCACACGGAAGCTTGAACTGTACATAAGGTTTTATCTACTTCCACGCTCTTAAGTCCTACACCAAACAATGAAATGAAAAATGAAATGAAATTAAATAGTGCTTTTATTGTGATATACATAACATATTTACAGGATTTACCAAATAAACACCTTCTTAGGCAATGGTCTGCCGACCGTCCGCCAGGTTGGCACTAACTTAAACAATTAACACATTTTTTTTCTTTGAAAATGTAATAAACATAAAAAATATAAACCTCTTTAAAACAATCAAATAAAAATCCAGGTTTTTCTTTACATAGTAGTTATCATTAATACAGCTACCTTATTCTAACATAATACATAATATTAAAATTTATTTAAGAAATCATCTTTTCTTCCCACTCATAAGGAAAAGAATATTGGACATCATAATTAAATTCAATAGTTAAATTCGGTTATCAACGGCCATCTATAGGCCCAAGCCTCTCTCAGGTATTTGGCAAGACAGCGCCAATCCTTGCCATTCAAATATGATTCAAATTCCGCTTGACTTATTATTTCTTTAAAAAACCATTTTTTGCGAATTTGCCTAAGTATGGGACACACAGCTACAAAGTGAAAGACTGTTTCATTTTCACCTAAATTACATAAAGAACATAGATTATTTCTATATGCGATCCAGGGTTTGTAATTTAAATGAACTACTTCCGATCTAGTTTTCATTATCCACCCTATTGTTGATATGTCAAAGTCATCTTTAAAATATGTTTTATCTCCTAGGTCAAACTCTAGGGTACGGTATAGAGTATGTTGTGTTGCTAGCCTTGTTCTTTGTAAACAATTAATTGTTTGTGTTATCTCTGTCTATTGCCTCTATTACCCTTCCCATCCAATCCGGCCAATGATTTACCATTTTTAAATTTGACAACAAACTAACCTGATGTTTTTCTCCTAACCCTATCCACTGTTGAAACCAATAAATTTTATTTTTTATTATTTCTGTTGCCAGTATAAAAGGAAGTCTGTGTTCTGGCATTGTCACGACTCTCAGAACATACTTAAAATGCATTTGCAAAGTGAATACAAATATTTTTTGGAAACCTGACTCTAAATACAACATATAACTTGGGATATTGTGAGGTAATCTTAATATATTTTTTAGAAACACCCTCAATAATTATATCCTCCACTGTATTATATTCCTTGAAACCCCATACTTGTGAAGCGTAACACATAGTAGATCTTACAATCGCATCGAACATAGAATACTTTATACTTATTGGCACTTTATTACGACCTAATAAACTATGTCATACCGAATTCATAACAAATTTCGCAATTTTAGACTTTTCATTCAAATGACACTCCCATGATAATGCTGGCGTGAGTACGGCACCGAGATATTTATATTTATTAACCACTTCTATCAAGTTACCTTTGAACCACCATTTATCTGTACGTTTTAACCTCCCGCCTTTTCTAAAAACTAATATTTTTGATTTATCTAAATTAACCCTTAAGTTCCACAAGTTACAATATTTGTCTAATTTCTTTATCATAATTTGAAGTCCAGTAGCTGAGGGAGACAACAAAACTATATCATCAGCGTACATCAAAACATTTACCCGGTGCCCATTTACAATGCAACCCCCTCCCAAAAATTCAACCATATCATTTATAAATAATGAGAATAACAAGGGAGTAAGTAAAAACCCTTGACGTAAACCCACACCCGTTTCAAAACTGTTAGACACACCTTCCTTACTCCAAACCCTTGCCTTTGTACCCATATATAAACTCTTTAATACATTCAGTATACGATTTGAAACCCCTAAACATGACAACTTATAAAACAAGGATTTTCTATCAATTGTGTCAAAGGCTGCTGAAAAATCTACAAAAAAACAAAAAACCTTTCCGTTTCCTTTAGCTAGTTTTAAATGAACAATGCTTGTTAAATTGAAGATATTGTCCACTGTCGAATACCCTTTTCTAAATCCAGCTTGTGCCTCATTTATGATTAAGTTATCATTGGCCCAATAAGTAAGCCTGTTAAGTAATACGCTAGTAAACAGCTTTGCAACACAGTCAATAAAAGATTTGCCCCTATAATTTTCTGCACAGCCGACATTTCCTTTCTTATACAAGGGATAAATTATAGAATTCTTAAAGCTTTGAGGTACCTGTTCCTGTTTAAATATGTTGTTAAAAACTATTGTTAATTTTGAAACCAGCAAAGAAGAACCATTTTTGTAAAACTCGTAAGGTATTCTGTCTAATCCGGGGGCTTTATTATCTTTAGTTTTTCTTAATGCTATTATCAATTCTGACTCGGTGAAGTCCCTGTCTAATAAATTATCTACAAAATATGGTTCGGCGAATGACAGTCTATCCGTTAACAGTGGTGCATTTAGCAGCGAGTTAAAATGACGTACCCATTCTTCCGCATTAATGTTTGACTCCGTTTTACGATTTTGTTTACTTTTAAATGTATTTATTGCTGCCCAAAGACTTTTTGTGTCGGTTACTTTACCAAAAACACTTAAAACATTTAATAAATATTCACTTTTTTTCTTCTTACATAACAATTTAAAGTCGCGGCCGGTTTGAATGTAATCTTTTCTAACAATTTTGGATGTTGTTCTACGCGTCAACTTGAGTAATTTGAACATTTTACGCCTGACTAACAGGCATTCCATGTCGAACCACTTTTGCATACCGGTGAATTCCACTTTTTTATTTACGTCTGGTTTGTAATACGCTGCCGTTTTAATACTGTCGGTTATGTAATCTAAAGCCTTTTGATTGTCTCCCTTAATTTCTGAGGATTTCAACAGTTTATCGAGCTTTATACAAAAATGCCTCTTGTCCTCGCCAGTCCACCTCAATCTTGGCAATAACGGTACCGTGTTACCAGTTGCTTTACTTAATCTGTCTATCTTAACTAACATTTCCAGTGGTAAATGATCGGACCCAGAAACTAAATTACACTAAAGTTTTTTATGCTATTCAAACAATTTATTGATACCGTAGCTAGGTCGATTACTGACATACCATTAACCCCTATAAATGTGTATTCACCTACTTCGTCCCCCGCGCACCTTCCGTTTAGTATTACCTGTCCACAATTATCAAAAAAATGTAGAAGTTTTCGTCCTCTAGAACTAAGTACCTTATCTTTTGAAACCCTTGTTCCTATAATTTCCGTCCCTTGGTCAGTATATTGATCTATGTTCTTTATACACTGTTCATTCGCAACGCGCCCATTAAAATCGCCAAGTAATATAAATTGCAACTCAGAGTTTTCAGTTATAATGTTACACATGTTATTAAAATCTCTTTCCCAGTTACTATAATTTAAATATGTTAGAAGAAGAGATATGTAACTGTTATTAGTTATATCGGTCCGAATTTTAATAATGTTTGCATTTTGCTTGGAGGTGAAAACAATATCTGAAACAAAAGATGATTTCTTATTAATGCCATAGACACCTCCGCCAATTGCCCTACCATACTACGCAACCCTAGTTGCCAAATCAAATCTGAGATCAAAATTTGAAAGCTTTTTTATAATTAAATGTTTGTCTTCTTCTGTAACAAAGGATTCTAATAATAAAACTATATCATATTCACTTAGTAAATTTAAAAAATTATCGTTACTAACCTTGCTTTTCAGTCCACACACATTATAACTTAACACTTTCACACATTCATTCACATTCACACACCTTTTATTCTTCTGTCTTTTTTTATTTCCTACAGGATCGGTGCGCTCTGCCTATTCGCTCTTGTCTGCTGTCTCCGTTGCCCTCTTCTCTTCAAATCTGTTATGGATATTCTCTGGTCCATGATCTTTAAGTGAAGATATAAAAAACTTTGTCAATCTAGTAGGAAGGTTTTGTGCGGAGGTGTTGAAGTGTGGCGAAAGAGTGTGGGTGAATAGAGCCCATCCTTTGGGTGCTAAGGGGAAGTCAATAATAGCACATTTCCCTGAGGATAAAGACATTGCCGAAATTATGAAAAATGCTAAGTTGCTAAAATTTAGTGGCTACGGAATACATAGGGATTTCACTCAGGAAGTTAGAAGAAAAAGGGCAAATTTGTTGGCTGTTAGGAGAGAAATAGAAAGAGTAGCAGGGCAGCGCAAAATGCCACTGGTGTTCGACCATCTACTGCTGGAAGGCTGGAGGTTTACCTGGGAGGACGATAACTTAAAGGCGGGGAAGGAGGATGGCATTTCTAAACTCAAGACTTTGCTGGGACACGACTTCACGGAGTTCATACTCCAAACAATGATGATCATTGCATTTGCCCAATACATTCTTTCTGCACTATCACTTATGAAACGTAAAATAAAATACAAAACTTACATTTATCATTAGGGTATATTTACCTTGTTAGTGTGTGGAAAGGGTATTGACCGATTTTCCTTTCATTTGGAGATAAAACATGTATGTTACATTCCTTGAGTGGCATTGACGTCATAGCATGGCTTAGTATTCAAAGTTTGCGGATAAAACCAGGATGATCTGGAAGTGAAAACTCACAAAGGTCGCATACATTTTCATCGCTCACCTGTATGGCAAAACAGAGTAGCTACGGCAAGTAGCGATCCTTGCTGCAAACACTCGAACTGCGACTGGAAAATTGCGTTTCATTAACCGCGTTTCCTCTAGCAAAAAGCCGTTTACAGGCCAAGGCTAGAGTACTTTTTTTACATATTTTAATTAAATCGTGAAAAAAAAATTACTTTTGTTGTTTGTGAATTTACAAAAAAAAAATAATAATTTGAAATTCTTAAAATAGCTTCAAAATAATAGACATTTTCGTAAAGAGTAGTAAAATTTCGCAAAAACAAAATAAAATAGGGTTTTAGTCATAACTTATTAATCCTTAACAAGAATAATTATTATTTTGCATGGTTTTTTGATTCGATATACAAGAAAATTTACATTTACAGACCAAACTTAAAAGTGAATTTCTGACCAAACTTTATTAATTCAAATACTATTTATGACTAACCAATAATAATAATTTATTATTTACTCCATACAAATGTTACATAAAAGTTATTAAACAAAATATGCATCTATGGATTAGAGCTCATATAGGCACGAAGCCTGTGCGTTTTCACGAGTCGTGCACAACATAAATGTACAATAATAATTATTATGGAAAAGAAGAGAGGAAAAAACCAAAACACAATTTAAAGAAATGCACAAGATTTTGAAATGAGATCAGCGCTAGAACAACAGCATCACTGCAGTGCCCACACTAAAATAGCCTACCTTTATGAAAAATAAGAAGTACGCTAATTAAAAAATAAAAGAGCGACATAAAAAACTTCATGCATACTCTGAAGAAATGACGAACACATAATTTTCCTCCCTGCTTCCCCAAACATAAAGAAACTTGCTTTTCATAGGCCTTAACTACTTAATTTTGAAGAAAAGTTTTTGTTCCTTAGCCAAAAAAATCCAACAACCGGAAGCATGTTATTGACAGGAAGTAACATATGTAATATGTCATGTGTTCACACTCAAACGGCCGTATTTAATACACATATTTGAGCAAATAATAGTAGGCTAATATAAGACAGAGGTAACGTCAGGGGGTAAGAGCCTTACGCAACCTTCAGAATGTCAGTAGTGGTTGAACCAGTTAAGAAGCATCATCGTGTCTCCCTCCAGACAGACAACCAGAACCGCAAGGGTGCATCCGCCTTCTCGCCTTCACAGCAGCTGTATCCGGAAGAGCTACATATATACAGTCCACAACTCAAAGTCGGTAAGGAAAATTACAATATTATCGGCAAACCGCCACATTGGTCCCTCGACCACCGGATCGTTTGCTCTTCACGCCCTTACCTCTGTCAAATTGGGGAAAAACATTAAAATTTTGTGAATTTACATAAACATTTTCTCAAAATTATATTGACATTGATTTAAACTTATTATTTTAAAACAATAACCGCATTTATTTGGTTGTAATGTGAATGCTTACTTTAGTCGTTACTAAAGTTGAATTCAAGCTATTATGTTATAGATTGTAGATTGTAGATTAGTGAAGCCTGCTCAGGCTAAGCAAACATTCTTATCTGAGGACGGACTGCCAAAAAATAACAATTCATTGAATCTATCTAGTTACAAGATATTTCGGTACTATTTACATTATGAGTTAATAATTTTATTTTAACACGCAAACTAAACTGTTTACATCTTACATTTGAAAGAAAAGGAACACTTGTACATTCATTGTAAATTCTTTACGTACCGTATGTTATCGTTATGTTGCTTGGTTAACAGACTAATTAATTACATTTGTTAATGAATATTAGGAATTATTTGAAGACGTTGTTTACAAACAGACATAATAAACAACTATTTAACATTCTTAGCTTCTTTGTGCAAAATATTAGGTGCAAAGAAAATAAAGTTAGCCTTAGCCAAAAAGGATAATCTGTTATTCCATATACAATCTGGTTATGATTTAATAAAGAAATTATCTGATAAAGATATTTTACAAAAGTTTATAGTCCAAGCAAAGTCTGTGTCCTCTCTGAGATCCGAATTTATTGACGCTTTAGAGAATTTTCAATCATTAAACTTAGAAGAAGATGAAAGTTTTGTTCCAAACTACGCTCCATTAGAAGCGGTTAGTGATATGTGCAATTATGTGGCCCATAGTTTAACGGAAATAGAAAGCAAAATCAAAAGCAAACAAAGAGGAGATAGTTCTGGAAACCCTCAAACCGTAGCACAAGCAGTGCCACGCCTTCCAAAGCTGGAAGTATGCAACTTTGATGGTTCACCAGAAAAATTGCTCGTTTTTTATCCATTGTTTAGCAAGTTAATCCATGAGAATAAAAAACTTACTAACCTAGAAAAAATAAATTATTTTTGTACACATTTACAAGGCATTGCACTAACCATTTGTACCGGCGTGTTACCTACTGCCGAAAATTATGAAGTATTATATCAATATATACAAATTGTGTGGCTTAGTGAGGAAGCTAAGGAAAAAACATGTGACTCTTGATAAGGAAACTCAATCATATGTGTTGTGAGTTCCAAAATGTTTGGTGTTATCTAAAGTCGAAAAAGAAAAGACCCATCCAAAGTATCGCCAATTTTAATTAATAAAGCTACAACAGAAAACTATAAATCTTTAACGTAACAGCGGTAGCCTAGAGAACATAAACAAGCGGAAATGCATGACGGAAATAGATAAATAACCAACCTATTAACATTGCGAGTAACCTTTTGTATTTATCGTCCTTAATATATAAACCACTGTAATTCCTGGCGACTAGTAACTGTTTGACTGAAGTATACCCCAGTTGTATTTTAAGATGAAGAAAATATACTGTGTTTTTTTAATTATAATAACATGCATTGCTTTGTGCATCTGCAAGCCATTCGCGGTAAGTTTCATCTGCATTTCAAATTCATTTAATACGTAACATCAATTTTTATTTGTTCTCGTCAAATGTGAGTTAATGCTTATTAATGGAATTTTATATTAATTTTAACTTAGGCATTTAGTTTATTACAGGGCATTTCCGAGCACTGTACACAAATTCAAAGAGATAGAAAGTTTTATTTTTTAATGACAATATGATGTTAGCATTTTTTCTGTAGATCGAAGAATTTATGGAAACAAATTATGGTTTCAGGCTTGTAGCCCAACAGAAATTTGTAAAAATCGTTTTATTTGTGTTGCAAAAACAACAACCTTATAGTGATTTTTTGTTGTAAAGTATTTTGAAACACTCTGTACACAAACAAAATTCTCAAGTTAAAACGTATTTAAAAGTATATTTGGTACTTTGTGATTTTTTGTACGAGATCCTCAAAATCAGACATTGTAAACAATCGATTGGGAGGTTGGACAAAATTTGTTTATTATTTTTCTTTTTTGGTTTGGCCTTTTTTGCTATAAACCCTAATAAAACACTCAACTTGATTTGTAAAACCATTTTGCGACAACAATTGTCAAGTGAAAAAATAAAAGGCGGATGTGTAAAATACTTAGGACAGGTGAAAATGACTATAGGACATTTTAATAAAGGTACTTTGAAATATATTCGACCTAGAAAAATCAACTAAAATTATTGTTTTATATTAAAAAAATTGGGCATATTGGTTTTCAATTAATTTGATGTATAATGTAAAGTTGTTATTTCCTTTTGTGTTAATTTAGCTCGGGACGATTGTTTGTATAGGCACTATAGACGTTTTGTAGCACTTTACAAACAAATCTTTTGAAATGTAAAAATATATTTTTGGATTTCTCTGTAGGTCAAAAAGATTAAGTTTATAAACAAAATACTGATACTATAATTTTTTCCCTTACTAGATTTGTTTGCTTCAAAGAAATATCAATAAATTTGTTTTCGGATTTTTAACATAACATCGTTATCCTTTGATAGTTATCCATAACTTCGTTTTAAAATCATTTTGTTTGTCATTAAAAAGTTTTTGTTAGTGATTTTTTGGTAAACTATTTAATAACCGACAAAATATAAACAAACAAACAAAATTCAAATTTATTTTATATGTTTACCCTTGTGAATAATGTTTAAATTTAATGGTTTTTGAATAAACGTAAAAATAGCCGCCATTTTAAATTGGATAATTGGAAAAATGTTGGCTATTATGCTTTTAAAATTAAAATGTCAACTTAGCATATGAATAGTGTTTGAGGATAACAAAATTTATTAGTGAAAAACGTACCACCTAAACGCGTGTCCTAAAATGTTTCTACCTGGCTGATTCTTTATGTTTAAACATAATCCTATAGCTGTGGAAATACGTTGAGTAATCATTTGGGTCACGCATTTTTCATGTAATTATTCGGAACAATGGATTTTATATTATTTGTTAATACTATAAGAATTAAAAAAATAATTGGTTTTTAGACTAATTTTGGATGTTGTAGACAATTACCAAGTAATTATGTTTTCTGTGTTTTTTTTTCAACAATTCGGTTACCCTTTGACCTGCAAAACGAAAAAAAATACATTTTGTCTGTCGTTAAAAAATAAAACTGCTGTGTATCTTGTAAATTTGTTGTAAAGTTTACGGTTACTAAGATATTCTACGTTAACCATTTGTAATGGCCGCTATTATTAAAATTATAATTTAAATTTGATAATATGTTTTTCGGTCACTAAAACTATAAAAATCATTAATCACCAAAAATTTGGAGTTTGTAACTTACTTGGTTTCTTAGACACAAAATATTTTAGTAAAAACTAGGTAAAGACGGAAATCTAAGCTCTTTAGGAAATACCGTTATAGGAACTTTTTCTTAGTTTTTACATGTTTAATCATGTACAAATTTGTTTTAAACCAATTTTCAATCATCCTGTATATAGCTTTGGAAATACACGTAACATTGCGTTTTCATTACACGCATTTTGCATGTAACTGTTAATCAGTACACCAAAACCAACCCTTTACCAATTTCAAATTCGTTACTGTTAAACATTTGAAAAATCTCTAAAGCTATTCATTTTATTAAAATAATCAAAGTTTCAAATTGGTATAAAACATTTAAAACGAGGTAAAACGTGTCAATATATTTAAATAGTTTTTGTCGTGAAGTGCGACCATGTTACTTTGCTAGCTCCAACATAGAAGATATTTTGTTGCTATGAGAATTAAGACTACCTACTTAAGTTATCCCTGACATACAACAATGCAAAAATCACTGCAAAATAAACGTACTAGACAAGGTCAATATTTCAACTCGATGAAATGTTCTCTACAAGAAGTAAATTTACAAATTTCCAATATTGTGTGCAAAGCTCTCTTTTGCCAGAGAAATGCTCTTTTTGCGTTGCATGAATTTCCCCACAGTAATAAATCATAATTCAATTGTGAATAAAAACATCCATAATATTCCATCAACAACATTTTCTTAGCCAAACAAGTTTTGACTTTTTGCATTAAAAATATCACCGTAGATAGTTTGGAACACAAATCATTTGTGATGTTCCCAATTCTACCTACTATCCAGAAGTATACCTAGCAATTTAACTGGATTATTGTCCAGATTTTTCTGTAAATTGCTCACAGAGAAGAGTAGTTGCTCTGTTTTATTAACATTGAGCTTAAGTGAATGTTTAGTAAATCAGAGTATACATCTTTCCCACATAGTGTTGGTCATTATGCTTTTGCATCTTCTAAATTTCTACCGGTTGTAATCAACTTTGTATCATCTGCATAAAGGACTGATTTGTAAGGCAGAGATCCTGGTAGATCATTCATATATATTACAAATAAAAAGAGGCCGAGGACCAATTTTCCACCTTCGTCAACCCCGATCTTAGATTGTTGATAGATACCAGTTGCTCCTTAGTTATAAATGCATGTACAATTTAAATTGAGTGAAATTATAATAGCTTAAATTTCTTCACTTCTTTGCTTTTTAAATAGAAAATTGGTATAATTATTTATTCTCGGTATAATAGCTTTGGTTAGATTGAAGATTATTGTCAAAACTATTGAGTATTATTCCTATATTATTATCTCAAATATGTTTTTAATTAATGAATATAATAGGTTATATAAATCTTAAAATTTCACTACTGAATAATCTTTTAATAGTCTGAGCAATTATAGGGAGAATGTTTGTTAACTAGCTCGGATCCTTCTTTTTCTTTGAGTGCCGTGCCCCTGGTGATTAAATTAGAATAAAAAATAATAAAAGGTATGGTTTGAGTGTGAAAATGGTGGGGGTAAAATATGTCACGAAACTAGTTTCACATACATTGTTCACAGGGTGAAATGAAAATAATCGCTAGTTTCATGTGTACAGGTAGTTAAATTTTATAAAAATATGTACTTTTTCAGGGTAAGATTTAAATAAAAAATTTATTATTTAGACTTTGTATTTTTGTATAAAGGAAGTGAAAAGAATTTTTTTAAATAATATTATCTTAGAGGAGGAAAGATTCTCTAACAAGACAACAAAATATAAAACAAAAATAAATAATGTATTTCGTAATTATTTTTGCTTTTATTAATATTTGTTTATTATAAAATTAAAGAAATTAAATTTGTTACCCGACATTTAAATTACAAATAGCATTGTTGTCATTATTACAAAATAATTTAATTCGCATTAAAACAATCGAACGTTTTCTTGTTTAAGGGAAATTTATTTTAACACAATTTGTATGTTACGCCTATGTTCAAATCATTCCTTTACATAAATACATACACCTTTTTGTGATTTGCAAACAATTACACCTATATCATACGATATTATTGTTATTAATAATATCCTGTTAATTAATAATATGTTTTAATATTATTATTCATCTGTCAAATAAGACATATTTATGATATAAATTTTTTTGTCTCTGATTTAAAAGTCTTTATTATAAGTACAGTGCATTGGTTTTGTGTATTATGACGCATGTCTAAATTAAGACATTTATAAATTCGTAAAATACCAATTTAATATTACCTATTAATTTAACAACAGAATATTAAACGTGTTCAAGTTTAAACTATGACATGCCTAGAAATATATTAATGAACAAGACTTTCTGCTTTGAACTATCATCAATTCTGTCCTTTACTTCAATCTGTATTTTTTTCTCGCAATTTACAGTTAGATTATTTTTACAGTTTAAATATCAATTTTCGAACGCAATTAGATCAATTGAATGTAAACAAAATTATCCATTATAATTAATTTTCAATACAGTCAAATAAAGAACTCAACAAGCTTGTTTTTTACTAAACACATTATTGATTAAATTAAAGAGTTCCCTTTTCAGCTGAAGATCATTATTGTACAAAAGGCTCTAAATCTCTTGTTTCACTTATTAAATAAAAAAAGTATTGAAGGTCTGTTGGAGGTGATGGTATAGGATAGACAAGATTATTGTTAAGATTTTAGTATTTATTGAAAGTGAGAGTAAGAGATAGTATGATGTAGACGTGTAAATGTTATTGTTAGTGGTACATGTATCTTTAAATAATTATACTTATGTAACTAGGCCAGAATTTGTTTGTCTATATATTATGGCATGTGATTATGAATCTATGTATACAGGGTGTATCAGAGCGGGTGGCCAGCTTGTATAGCATTGAAACGAGTATACTTAGACATTTAGTTTAAACTGATAACAAACTATTTTGACCCCAAGGAATTCAGGAAAAATATTTTCAACCCTCTAAAATGCCCCAAAAGGGTATTTTTTTGGGGTGGGGGTTGGTTTTTGGAAAATTTTCAAATGTAAAGGTATCGTACCTCATTTTAAAGGTCTCGGTATACTGATCATAAAAAAAATCATTTATCTTGCACCGTCAATACAGGGTGGCCCGAAACATCATAAAAACTTAAGTTTACATATCTTTTTACATCTGACATACATTTTTTTTAACAGCTACAATTTTTAAAGTACATTGCCAAAGATGTGATTTTTCAAACAATACCTAATTTTGGTAGGTTTTTGTTACATTTTTATAAGGTTTCAAGATTTACAACTTTTAGAAGTTTAAAAAGTCAATATCTCAAAATTTTAAAAATCGCAATGTGGGTCATCTTACATATCAAATTGAAGCCCTTACAATTATCAACATTTTTATATTTGAATTTTTTTCATTTCTCTATTGTCCTAAAATTTACAGAAAAATATTGTTTTTCTCTTTTAAAAATCCGGGTTTTAGTTGTCAACATTAAATCATAACAAATCTCATATATAAAAATGAATTGCTGTTCGTTAGTCTCGCTAAAACTCGAGAACGGCTGGACCGATTTGGCTATTTTTGGTCTTAAAATGTTTGTAGTAGTTCATAGATGGTTTATACGTAAAGAAAAGTTTGAAAAGTTTCCCGAAAAAGTTTCAAATTTGGAAGAAACTGAACAGCATTTATTGTATGAATTCAAAACCATAGCTCACAAAAACAGCTGTTCGTATGATTGTGATTGTTTACATGTATTACCATAGCAACATTACTTAGCAAATTTATAATCACTTTAATACTCTTCAAAACCAACAGCATTTTAAGGTTAGATTGAAAAACTTTAAACAAACACAAATTAAAATGCTTACAGAATTATAATTCAACTCAAACATTGGTTATTAAATATCTATATAGGCCTACTTAGAGATATGCTGCTTAAAATATTGTTTATATAAAATATATCATAAATATGAAGTTTTTAATACTTTTAAAAACATATTTTCACTATCAATAATAATAATAACAAACAAATTATTTGACACGATGCATAACCATAAACATACACGCGTTTAAACATATTTTATTGAAAACTAAACAAACCATCTAAATTAAACTAAATGCCATTAAAATATCACATTCGTAGCTTTATTTTGATATATACTGTATATTGTATATTTAAATACTAAACAATATATATCTTATACTAATTAGGCCTATACATTTAAAATTACAAACTCTATTTGAACCAGTTTGTTACATCCTAAATTAACGCGGATGCTACAAAGTCATTCAAATATCTTTTGTACGACCCACAGCTAATTTAAACCCTCGCTAAGAAAGGGTTAAAAGAAATTCGAAATTTTAGGGTGGTTTGGGGAGGGGGGTCAAAGTTACTAAAAATCCCTATAAAAACGAATTGGAATGAAATTTGGTACGTAGCTTCCTCCAAGGCCGTAGGTGCTCGCAACATTGTCAATGAAATTAAGTGAAAGTCAAACTTAGTAAAAACTATAAATTAAAACGATATATTTAAAGCTTTTTCATGTTAGATAGTAGTTTACAGGAATACAATTTTCAGTGCTTTCCTAAATAGCGTAGACTTTTTTCATGACTACAGTAGGATACGCACAGGTATTCAACGAACACTTAAAAATAATTACAATTACGTCAAAAAGACTGAAAATACCAACAACCACGGGCAACGCCGTACAGGTCAGCTAGTTTATGAATAAAAAAATAAAATAACCGGTGAGCAGTTATTTTTTAAGCCTACTTGTAACGTACACAAAAACTCAGTAATTCTAAGAAAAACAATATTGTTTTAAACTAAATGTCTAAGTATTCTCGTTTCAATGCTATACAAGCCGGTTACCCGCTCTGATACACCCTGTATAATGCATGTGTATTATTTTATTGTGTACATTTGTTTTTGTGTGAATGTAAATAAACATTGTAATTTATACTTAATTAATCAGTCTTATCTATTTGTAAAATTTATTTGGTACCATACATGTAAAATTAAGTCTTAATTCACCTAATATAACTGCTTAAATACAATCTATCTATGTTTCTCTTTTATGCTGCAGATAAGACCTTGGAGGCTACATTATTTTATTACTTTTTTGCCATTAGGATTAGAATGTATAAGCTTTGTATTGATTCTGGTTTTGTTTTAATTACATATTTCTTTGGATAAATTATTGTGCTATATTTAATTTTTAAGAAAACAACTAATTTTATTTATTTTGGTATTGCCAATGATGACATAGATCTTGCTTGATTTATTTATATAACTCTGAATTTTACTCATAACAATTTACTTTTCAGGGTCCATATGATATAGTCTTTAGGTCAGCATTCAAATGTTCTAATGATACAGATGCTTTTAACTACAGATTGAGAATTGGCAGATATAATAGAACTCATCTAATATACAACGACACAGTCTCTGGGAACTTAGGCATAAGGGATACTATGAGAGTAAGTAAATTAATTTCATGGTTATTGATTGCTTTAACTGGATTGGTTATTTTTACAATATTTAACTTATTTGTATACTCACAGTTCACAGTCCTTTGGTTTCCTTTTATTTTCTTATTGGTTACGCCGTTTCTTATTGGTTTTCTTATTGGGTGTAATTCTTCTAAAGGCCCAATTTTGAACGTTTTGTAGGGATTCCAAATATATAAACATTCAAAAATAGACCCAACATTATTACTAAACGAAAAAACGTTATTCCTAGCAAATACAATATTTGACAAAATAATTCAGTTAGACCCTCCCCTTAAATCAAAGTCAAGCTAGCATACTGAACTGATAAGAAAATTAGTATTGAGTTAAAAACGTAGGCGGACACACGTGAGATACAGCTCGCGTAGTTTTTCATATTTACTTTAATGTCCCAAAGTGTTGTGTTATGTTTTATGTGTTATTTGTGAATGTGATGTGTGTATTTTTTCATACAATTAATTGACGCGCATCAAAGAATGCAAGTAATAAAACACAAAGAGGCGAAACGGCGTAAACAATAAGAAAATAAAAGGAAACAAAAGGACTGTGAGCTGTGAGTATACAAATAAGTTAAATTATAGTACATTAATTTCATATGAAATAAATTTTGTTTAAACAAAATAATATACGAAATTCAGATGGCATGAACAATTTATTTTATTATAAATACTCATAACAACAATTCAAATAGCCAATAATCAACATAAAAAATATCTATTAAAAATAAAAAACTTAATAATGATATTACCTAAAAGGTAATAGAATCTTGCTTGTTACTAGTCAGAATGAAGAGGCATTTAATAGTTTGCTCTTTGACAGATTTATTAATGTAACATTACAAGTTTTAAAACTACTTCCAATAAGAGGGTTGGATCATTTGCAACACGTACAGGGTGATCTTTTTATAAGTGCTACCATTGGGATTTCAGAAATGTTTTGTTTTAAAGAAAAGTTTAAACGGAAGACTTACTTAATTAATGTGGGCAATAAAAACAAATTTGTGAAGTTTTGAAAAATCGCGTCATTTTGAAATATAGCTCCTAACATACAAACTTTTTATAGAAACACTTATTTTTCATTCTGTTTCAAATTTGTATTTTGAATATTGTGATTTGATTGTGTCGTTATTTTTTTCTTATTGGATTCAACGTACCCTCATGTAGGCCTAAGTCGTTCTAGTACTAAACACTTTTAAGTATTACATATTATATATTACTATGCAGCTACGTATATAGGTTCCACATTTTTTTATAGTAAGTGATTAGACATAGGAAATTAAGCGTACAGTACTTATTTTATCACACACAAAAGAACACAGTATGTTAATTTTTGTGTAATCTGTTTCAATATAACAAAATATACGTTGTTAATGTTATGATTTATTGCAGGCTATAGTTGATGTCAGCGTTTTTGGAAATGGAGGTTGGAAGGAAAACTTCATGCATGCGGAATTGAATCATCTCTGTTCCGATATGGAAAAATTCCTTCCCGGAATGGCTAGTTCCATTCTCGAAGCTGCTGGAATAGAATTTACCGGATGTCCGGTCCCCCCAGTAAGATATGGACACTTTCTTTTGTATTACATAAAATACAACTTTATTTAAACATAAAATTAAATTTAGCACACTTGACAAATAAGAAATATTTATATTAAGGGTGGATTATGCTCAAAGGGTAGTTTTCTTATTTAACATATTGATTTAATTTAGATGTGTGGAATATAATCTGTTCCAATTTTAGTCCATATTCGTCAAACCATTTAGAAATATATTAATACTTAGAAAGGGATAGAAGTAAAAAATGAAAAAACTTTTTATATGTATGTATGAATATTGTGTTTAATTTAAACGAGATAGTTCTGGGTATCTGTGCTAAGTTTGTTCCAATTCGTTAAACAGACTTTATATGTATAGAGTACAAAACTATTCATTTATTACATAGACACTTTATAAATATAGATCAAATTACATGGTACGCAGGTTTCAATTGACGTTTAGTTCTGTTGTAATTAAAGAATGTACACAAGTAAAACAAACTTTGATTGGACGGGAAATTAATAGTTACCTGGTTTTCACTTCGGAAGATGAATAGCGGAAAATTTTAATGAGAAATTGTATAGAATAGTAATCAAATAAAATTGTATTATAAAACGTTTTAAAATAGTTTCCCTTTGGACTAACTTTGAAGAACGCACTTGTACAAATGTATGTAAAGCCTCTATGAAACCAATTAAAAAATTTTTAATTTGTATTTAGGGGTAAAAGGGCGGATGTAAAGCATACAGTTGTAGACTATTTGGTATAATATTTCGTTGTACAGATGTAACACTGCGCATGTGCAGTATGTGTAGCAAGAAAACGATTCGGTTTAAACTCTTGGTTGTAACTGAAACCCTATTATTTGTCTACTAAGAATTGAAGAAAAATGTGTTTTATAAATTCACGGTCTTGTAAGTAAACATTTCGAAAAAGTTTTACTTAATTAGGTCTTATTTCCAGATTACTAAACACAACTTCATGGTAATGATTATTTATTAAATATATAAATTATTATTTTAAAAATATATATAATAGGTATTTCTTAAAATAAAAACACAGAATACAATCTCACAAAAATATGTTTATTGTCAAACTCGTTTCAACGACAAAGTTCTCATCTTCAGTGACGTACGAGCTACAAATAAATTATAACTAATGAAACAAAGTGCTATACTACATATTTATACATTCTAACATAGTAGATCTTAGTTTACAAACAACCAACTAATAGTAACAACATAATAGGCAAGGCAACCTATAGGCTTGTAGTTAAAATTAATACAACTATATTATGTCTAAAAATGAGAATGAGTGGTTGTTGATATTAATAGTTTGTTGTTTTAATTTGAACTCTAAGTCTATAGGTCGCCTTTCCTATTATTTTGTTATTGTTGGCCCTATCGGTTGTTTGTAAACTAAGACCACGCCCTATTACGTGAGAGGGTAAAAACGTGTAGTATAACACCTTGTTTCGTTAGTTATAATTTAGTTTTAGCTCTTATGACCCTTAAGAGACGACTTTGTCGTTGAAACGCGTTTGACAAAGTTAAACGTATTTTTGTGAGAATTGTATTCTGTGTTTTCATTTTTAGAAATAATATTTCTCATAAGTCATGCTCGATTATTTTTATTATATAATAAGTAATTTGAGTTTTTTTTGCGCCTCAATTTTCAACAAAAAGTGGTCATAAAAAGAAAAAAAACTGTTTGCTGTAATTTAAAAAAATGTATGGTTAAAGAATAAAAAAATACAGTAACCTTTTGAAGTCCTTTAATTTGACATCACACTCGACAATTCAGCGTCATTTCACATTTTTTAGATTCTGGTTTTTCATTTCACTTAACTTCTACGGTTTTTAATATTTGATTTTTTTAGCAAAATAAGCTATTTGGGTACCGGAGTTATTTGAAATATTGCATTTAGATTTTTTAGAAGCTATAAATAGTGTAGTTTCAGTTGGAACTAAGTATTTAAAACTGACCGTTTACTCGTTATACGTGTTGGCTGTTGCACCCTTAGTAATACTGCAAAGATGACATTTTAGGTAATAACATCAAACGAAATCACAAAAACGTTAATTGTTATTTCCACTTTAGACTGCCCTTAAAGCACACACGGGTACAAACTGGTCATTATTATTATGTATGTACTTTATACATCCAAAATTGTACTTATTTCAGATAACTTATCTTATTCTGGCATAGTGAATATTATAGGTAGTCAAAACTAAACAAAATATTAATATTACGAATTTCGATTTGATTTTAGGGTTCGTATTACATAAAAGACTGGATATTTCACATCAACTTGGTAATGCCTGTGTTACCATATGGGAAGTACAGGTTAATTGAAAAGGTTTTTGAAAATGATACCTTATTGACCTGTTTCGGTGGGGTAGGAGAGGTAGTGCCTAAAGAAATTATAACTCGTAGAAAGAAACTATAATGCAGCAGCATTATGCCATCAGCTTGTATTTTACAACAATCAAATTTATTTGTATTGTATACTGTAATGAATTGCACAGTTACCTAGTTGTCAGTATCTGGTTTGTTGTTGCACAAGAGATAAATAAAAGGAATTTCATGTTGAAAATGTTTGTCATTTAAAATTTTTAACCAATCTACCTGTAAGAAGTAAAACTTACTTAATGTTGCAGCTGTTTTCATAATGTTATAAAAACGTTGCAAATAATGATATTAATTTTATTATATCATTTATTTTTCTGTTACAAAAACATTATAAATGATATTCCCATGTTATTTCAATTATTATTCAATTAAAACTTGACTTTAAGTTATAAATTAATCTAAATAAATAGTTTAAAAAAAATTAACTAATTTTGGGAGTGTCATTATTTTTTAATTTCGAAGGCTAATATTTTTTGACGGAGGATTGTTATATATAGAGTAAGCCCTATGCAGTGAGGAAAAATTACCGGGTTTACGATATACAAATTATAAATATTTTGTAGATTTCAGACAATAGTATTTTTCGTAAAATTTTCTATGTAGAATATTAATTAAAAATAGTATATTGATATTTAACGTATTGGCAATTGGTAAAACATATTTGATTGAACTGCAAATCACTACCCAAATTAGTAAATTGTAGGTATATCAGTTTACCTTTGAAAACATCTGCGACATTAATTATCTGTAACTGACATAGTCGATGAAATTATTTACTGTAATAAAATATAGGATTTACTTTCAACAATCAATTATTATTTAGTTTTTTAGTAATTTAACTTTCCATAATTAATTGTGCTTCATTTTCTATAGTTACAATTAAAACACAAATAATGTATACTCCTTTCGTTATCAGCATTCACTTAAAGTTTATTTATGTTAAATATCAATACTTGGCTATTAGTGACATTAGTAAAAGAAAAATTTGTAATTTTGTGTACTTTACAAATTGTATTCGATTGTTAACGTTTAGTTTTAAAATAACAAAACAAAAAAGCTACTTTAAAATATACACATTTTTTCATGTTGGTGACATAAGTTGCCTAAAAAGTAGCTTTTCATAACAACAATTACAAATGTTTTATAATTTTTAACACAGTTACTGTTAGAAAAGAAAAAGATAATTTTACTGTAGCATTCAAACGCCATATACTCGTATACGCATTTCAACTGTTATTGTGACGAGTTTAACTCTGTATAATTCATTTACGCGATCATACTATAAGGCACAAGCTGTGACAAGTAACAGATATTAGTCACAGGTATCAAAGTTTGCACAGATATTTCACCGCCCACTATAACGTAATACTGAGAAGTCACGGTGCTTGTTACGAAGACTAGAAATACAGCTGGGGAGTTGTGTTTCGTTAACTACACGTTAACTCCGTAAACAAGAAGGTTAGCATACAGCGACCTCTAACAGGTTTTATCGCCAAGAGGTTTACAAGTCAAAAATAAAGACAGGATATATTTTAATTAGCAGAATTTGCCTTAAATAGCAGTGCAAATGTAGTAAAAAAAATCTAATATTTTGTAATAACTCATAAATCTTTTACAAATTTGTTTAGTTTTTATGTTTTGATGTTGGACGCTCAAAGTGAAATTGTGCAATGAAAATAAAATGTACTAAATGAAAATATGTGCATTTTATACAAAATTTATTTAAAAAAAAATGTATTACTAAAATGTATCACTTAGTAATTTAAAATAATAACGTATTCATTCTTAAAACGTTTGATCTGTTACATTTAAATTTGTTTTTTATAATGAAATACATTAGGTTAAATAAATAATATATTCTATAATGTAACATTATTTATATATTATCTATTTAATAGTTTTAGCAATCAAATGTAGAAATCTTCAAATGTAACCTTTTTTTACAAAATTTTAGAAAGGGAAGAATTTTGACCTCTCCTATTATTATTAAAAAAATTAAGTTACACATTAATTAAATTCTGTTTAATATTACCAGAAATTAAACACCGAAATCCATTCCTAAGGATTCCTAAAATATTCCTAAGGTAAATGTATAAATATTTCAAAACTAAATTAATATACATTTTATCAGAAATACAAATGCAAAATTGACATTATATATAAAATATACCTACGGATAATCCTACGGATATACCCCACATGGATAAGCCTATAGGGGCGAATTCCATCGCCTATTCCGATCGGGTGAAAGCCCCGGTGGCAGGGCTAGCCGCTCGGATTGTGGGGGCGGAAAATCACACGATAACTCAGAGGTGGCAAACTTGGCCCTAAAACTTGCGACAAGTTCAGAAGCGGAAGCTGAAGACCATTTTAAGAGGAAGGAAGTACTCCGAAGAACTCCCCCGTCAGGAGGAAGATTTAAGAACGTTAGTGGAAATACTGATCAAAATAAACTAACATCGCGCAAAGTTAGCTTAGGTTCTTCATCAACCAATAGTTTACATAATGCTTCACTTGTTACAGAGGACTTCAAACCGCAAACAGAAACTGAAATTTTCTTGTGGAATTCGTGGAAACAAGAGGACAGAATAAATAAATTGGAAGGAACAGTGGAAGCACTAAAATAAATCTTTGCTTCAAAACAATTATTCCAATATGAAACAGATGAGGAAGAACTGGAAAAGGAAAGAGAGTGGATTATGACACGAAATCGAAAGAGAAATAGTCAAAAGAGAAAAGCTGTTTCTTCTTTTGAAGAAATATCACCTGATATACAACTATCAAGAGACAGCGATGTAAGTGAAAGTAGGAAAGAAGGAAGTTTGCCACCACCTATTTTTATAGAAGGAGTTAACGAATTCAGCTTGGTTATAGAATCTGTATTACAAGTTGCTACTAGCAAAATAAGCTTTAAGGTATTAGCCAATAGTGAAGTAAAACTTATTACCACTGAAGACAATGACTATCGCCTAATAATACAATTTCTAAGAAAAGAAAATGTCCAGGAAGGAAGCCCATTTTTTAACATTTCGTACCACACATATCAATGTAACAAAGGAAAACTTTATAAAATTGTTGTAAGAGGCTTACATCAGTCAACGAAAGAAGATGATATTAAGGATGATTTGAGAGACAAAGGGCATAAAGTTGTTAGAGCAACAAATATTTTGGTTTTATTAAATAATCGATGGATTCCCAACGAAAGTTGAACTTCCTCTGTTTTTTGTAAAGCTGATTCCTAAACCAAATAATAAAGATATATATGAAATAACAAATATACTATACTGCAAATTGAAAATTGAACCACCAAGAAAATGAGAGAAATACCTCAATGTAAACGATGTCAAGGTTTCGGTCACACTCAAAATTACTGTCACAGACAGTGTTAAATGTTTAGATAACCATCTCTCTACACTATGTAGCCTACCTAAAAAGTCTCCATGTAAATGTGTTAACTGTGACGGTGAACACACAGCTAACTGGAAAGGATGTCCAACCTATAGAGCTAGAATGGATTCGTTATATGGACCTAAAATGACAGCAGTTTAACCACGGTAACTAGAACTAAAAGGTGTCACGAGACAGCTGCGCAGTAACTCTGAGCTCAGATGACGTCACTGACACCGTCTCATGCTTCCCGCCTAGCAGAAGCAGATTGACTTGCACTAACTATTTACGCAAACAACGATTTGCTGGGTTCGTTATGTGTAATTTTTACACAAATGTGTGCGTGATGTATAGTATAGTTTTCTTCTAAACAGTGTATATAATATATTAAGTTTATGTGTGTGTCTATTTAAATGTTTTATAACAAAATGCCTTGTTGTGCAATTGCCGGTTTCACCAATCATACGGATCACGCAAAGAGGTTAGGAATTTCCTTTTATAAATTTCCTAAAGATAAACTACACAAACAGTGGGTATATTTTTGTAAAAGGAAACATCATTTTAATTCACTTACAGCGCGGATTTGCTCTGAGCATTTTTTAACGACAGATTTTGAAAGAGACTTAAAAAGTGAACTATTAAACAAACCTACCTAAAAAACACATTTTAAAACCCAAGACAGTTCCAACACAAAAAATACCAAATGCCACTACAACCCTCCCCCCACATTATCTCAACGAGCCGAAAATCGTGAATCTAAAAATATTATAAAATCTTTGCTACATGATTCAGCAGACAGTGTAAATATTCAAAACACACCTGATGATCGGGAAGCTAATTCTTCAAATTTAAATTTAACACGACCTATATCTGGTGATTTATCTACGTTAGAGGCTTTTTTATTTTTATATGAAAACGACAATAATTTAAAAAAATAAAATAAATTACTTGTAAATAAAATGAAAAATGCTAGTGTACTTATATCAAAACTCAAACATATGAAAAAATATTTACCGTATGTCAGCAGAAATGTGTATTAAAGGGGAAATGTACAAACTGGTCGGCTGATGATGTAGAAAAAGCAGTAACTATCAAATGCATCTCTAAAAAAGGATTATCATATCTAAGGGAAACATGAAAATATCCCCTCCCAAGCGAGACAACCATAGCAAGGCGGCTTTCTTAATTTTCAACCCCTCCTAGATTTTTAGACATTAGTATGAATATACTTAAAGGGCAAGCTATAATATATGAAGATTTTCATAAGGATGTTGTCATCAAGTTTTGACGAAATGAAAGTTAATTCAGACATCCGTTATGATCATATTGAAGACAAGTATAGAGACCCACATGTGAATGTCCAGGTCATGATTATTCGTAGCCTAACACGGAAATGGAAACAGCCGATTACAGGTACAGTACCTGTTTTGTTGTATTTACTATTTGTTATGCTATTGTTATCACTTAATATTTGACCTTGAATATTTTCATTTTAGGTTTATTAATTGGGTTTAGGTCATTCATACCATTAATTTCAAACAAATCAACAAAATATTTCCTTAAATTTTTGTATATGCAAGTACATCTTATTATAATGAATAACTATGAATTTACTGTCGATAAAAAAGGTTTTACTATAAAAAAATTGCACCTCAAGATTCCCTAGAGTGTATATGTAATCCCATGAAAGATTGTATATTTTCCGTTCACCCAATAGTCGTGTAGGGAGATGTTTTTAAGAAGCTTGTCACTGGCGAAATCGAATCGCTGTAGAGATGCCGGGCGCTTCGGTGTCAGTGACGTCATAGCCACCAACGACCTGCGCGTGACACATACCGTCTTGTTCTAGTTACAGTGAGTTTAACGAATTCAACAAAAATCGTGGCCACCAGCTAGAAAAGTTAATCCTGCAAAATCATATGCAATCGCAACTAAACCAGCACCAAATGACAGATATACGGAAATGCAAGTTGATAGTAACATTGGTCAAGTAGCAGCACACTCTCAAGAGACAACTACTCAAGATATCTGGAAGTTGTTAAAATCAGTTAGATATAAGACTTAATGATATTGAAATCAGGTTAAAGAAATTTGACACTGAAAATATAATTAAAGATCAGAGTACAAATACAACAAAGAAGAAATGAAAGATTTATCTCTATGTATCATTGCTAGGAATGCCAATGCCTTGTTACTTCGAGGGCAAGAGTTAGAAATGTTTCTTCATTATATGAATATTGATTTGGCATTGATTTCAGAAACTCACTTTACTAATAAGACATGTCTAAAAATTTCTGGGTTCACTATTTATGAAACACCACATCCGAATGGCAGACCACATGGATTATCTGCTGTAATTTAATATTATAAGTAATATTAAACACTTTGTAAATAAATCAATGGCAAAGGAATACATTCAGGGAACTGTGGTAACAGTTGAAAGAATAAGGGGTGATTTGAATATAGCGGCGGTATACTGCCCACCTAGGCACAATATAAAGGATAAGCAATTTAAATATTTAGCATGTTGGAGCCACGCTTTATATTGGGAGGAGACTTTAATATTGCCGATGATACTGTCATATTGGCTGTGAATCAATCACATGCTGAAGCAATAGGAAACCTACAGTTGACATTAAATAAAATAACTCAATGGACAGAAGATTGGAAAATTAAAGTAAAACTAAAATATTCTCAAGTGACATTCTCATTAGGGCACATAGATCCAGGCTTTGGAGTTTATCTTAATAACAAACTAATTCCACAGAGTAAATCTGCTAAATATCTTGGAATGCATCTCGATGAACGTCTTACTTAGAAGCATCATATATGTATGAAAGCAACCCAAATATAACAAAAACTGTGCAATCTGTACTGGTTGATTGTACGAAAATCCCAATTGGCTTTGTACCATAAGAGATTGTTGTATATTTCTATTATTAGACCTATTTGGACATATGGTGCGGAACTATGGGGATGTACGAAACCCTCAAATCAATTAATTATACAGCGAATACAAAATCGTATTATTCGTAAAATTACAAATGCAAAATGGTACCAAAGGAATGATGACCTTCATGCATACCTAAACCTGAAAGTGTGAATGAGGTAATTCAAGACTGCGCTTCTTGGCATGAAAAGAGAGAGACTTTATCGTCATATGAACGTGGAAGCTATCCAACTTTTAGATGTGGAATGTGACAAAAGACGACTTAAGCGTCATAAACCGCAGGACTTAGTTAATACAGTATCTAGGTTTCATACATGTTATTTATGTTGTATGTATTACTTATTTCATCTATTTATTAAGATTGTAATAATAATAATAATAATAAAAAATATATATATAATTAATTTTTGCTACTTTATGTTGTCAAAATATTTAATAAACTTACCGCGAATAGTGCCTTGCAGATGCACAAAGCAATGTAGGTTATTATAATAAGAAATACACAGTTAGCAACGGTATTCATCCTAAAGTACAACTGGTATATACAATCATGAAATACAAAGATTTAAATAATATACATTGTATCTACAAAATTACTGTCAATACCAGTTATATATTTTATCATCCCCACGATGCGTTTCCGCTTGTTTACGTTCTTCACAGATGTTTCGTAAACAAATTATAGTTGTCTGTTTTAGCTTTATTAATAACAATTTGGTACACTTCCAAGAAATAAGTAATATTATGGAATGTAAAAAAAAACTTAAACCCAAAATTCAAACAGCTGTATCTCAGAAGCTATTCATGGTAGAAATCCCATTTCGGTCACATATTAAAGTTATATTTCTCTACTTTAAAATTAGTCTTTATCAGTTTTGCTGAAAAACCCTTGTTACACGGTGAAAAAACACAAATGCTATCTAAAAACTAACAAATGTTGAAAATTTGTTTGAAATTTGAATGGCTGCAACTCGAAAAGTATTATTCTCAGGAAGATGATTTTCATTTTAAATTGTAGTAAATTTACTGTTCTTTAAAAAAGGATTGAATGATTTTTGTCAAACCAGTCTTTCATACTAAAAATTAGAAAAAAACTAGAACAAGGTAAAAAATGTGGGGTTTTTCGTCACCGGTGGCGCGCGCAGAGCACTTGTTTATATTAGTGCTACATATATAACATCTCTACAGTAGCATTAATTGTTCAACATGCTTTCTTAAATTTATTTAAGTACTTTTAATAACTTAAATGTCTATATTTGACCTATTTAGTGATTTTCTTAGTACGAAACTATTGGTTTTGCTTATTTGAATCACCATTTTTGTTTATTTACTAATAAAAATGCTCTTTACTCATAAACTAACAACTATACGACTATAAACGTAAAAACCTTTTTTAAAGCTCACATTTTATGGAGTATATTGTCGCTTTTTTCAATGTTTTATTTTGAACGGTTCTCAAGTTATAGGCGTTTTAATAAACGGCGCCCCCACCATATTCCCCCTCCCCCCGATGATGTCGACCACGCTATGGGCGACAACATGGCTTTTCATGATCACTATACTGCCTATAACAATAACCAGAAATAAAATTGCGTCAGGCTTTCCATGCAGATCCCGGTCTAGACTTTAAGGACAAGAGTTTGAAAAATTATGGACCGACATCTCGCGGGAGATGAATCTCAGCAAAATCGACGTACAAACCAAAATGAGAATGGTCATTTTTCAATTTTCTACAGTGGCGATCAAGTTCAAAAATGTTGCAAACAAAATTATAGATTTAAAATACACTTTGTTAGAAACATTTGTTTTCAACCCCTGTTGACAACAAGTGTTGTCAACAAATGTTTTAAACATTTTGTTTTCAACTCCGGTGTAAACACGGCCTAAAACGTGGAGGCTTTGGAATACAAAAGTCCATCATTTTAGTTGCCAGTTCCCAAATTTTTAGTGTTATCTAAAGTCGAAGAAAGAAAAGATCCAACCAAAGTACCGCCAATTGCCATTAATAAATCTACACCAGAAAACTATAAATCTTTAACGTTACAGCGGCAGAAAACATAAACAAGCGGAAATGCATGACGGAAATAGAAAGATGACATACCTATTGACATTGCGAGTAACCTTTTGTATTTATCGTCCTTAATATATAAACCATCGTATTTCCTAGCGACTAGTATTGTTTGACTGAAGTATACCAGTTGTATTTTAAGATGAACAAAATTTACTGTGTATTTTTTATTATAATAACATGCATTGCTTTGTGCATCTGCAAGCCATTCGCGGTAAGTTTCATCTGCATTTCAAATTCATTTCATATGTAAAATACATTTTTATTTGTTCTGGTCAAATGTGAGTTAATGTTTATTAATGGAAATGTATATTTATTTTAACTTAGGCATTTAGTTTATTACAGGGCATTTCCGAGCACTGTACACAAATTCAAAGAGATAGAAAGTTTTACTTTTTAATGACAAAATGATGTTAGCATTTTTTCTGTAGCTCGAAGAGTTTATGGAACCAAATTATGGTTTCAGGCTTGTAGCCCAACAGAAATGTGTAAAAACCGTTTTATTTGTGTTGCAGAAACAACAACCTTATAGTGATTTTTTGTTGTAAAGTCTTTTGAAACACTCTGTACACAAACAAAATTCTCAAGTTAAAACGTATTTAAAACTATATTTGGTACTTTGTGAATTTTTGTACGAGATACTAAAAATCAGACATTTTAAACGGTCGATTGGGAGGTTGGACAAAATGTGTTTATTATTTTTCTTTTTTGGTTTAGCCTTTATGCTATAAACCCTAATAAAACAATAAAACACTCAACTTAAACCATTTGTAAAACCATTTTGAGACAAAAATTGTCAAGTGAAAAAAAAAATGGTGGAGTGTGAAATACTTAGGACTATAGGACATATTAATAAAGGTACATTGAAATATATTTGACCTAAAAAATCAACTAAAAGTATAGTTTTATATTAAAACATTGGGCATATTGGTTTTCACTTAATTTGATATATAATGTAAAATTGTTATTTCCTTTTGTGTATTAATATAATTTATTTCGGGACGATTGTTTTTTAAAGTTCTACAGATGTTTTGTAGAACTTTACAAACAAATCTTTTGAAATGTAAAAAAAAATATTTTTGGATTTTTCTGTAGGTCAAAAAGTTTAAGTTTATGAACAAAATACTGATACTATAATTTGTTCCTTTACTAGATTTGTTTGCTTCAAAGAAATATCAATAATTTTGTTTTCAGATGTTTCTAACAACTTCGTTATCCTTTGACAGTTATCCATAACTTAGTTTTAAAATCATTTTGTTTGTCATTAAAAAGTGTTTGTTGGTGATTTTTGGTAAACTATTTAATTAACGACTATATAAACAACATTCAAAAAATTCTAATTTATTTTATATGTTTATTAACCTTGTGAAGAATGTGTAAATTTAATGGTTTTTGAAATGCTTATCACCAAACGTTGAAACGTTTAAAATTAACATTTAAAATTTTTTAATTAGGGAAAATGTTGGCTTTTATGCTTTTAAACTTAAAATTTCAACTTAGCATATGAATAGTGTTTGAGGATAACAAAATTGTTTAGTGAAAAACGTACCACCTAAACACGTGTCCAAAAATGTTTCTGCCTGGCTGATTCTTTATGTTTAAACATAATCCTATAGCTTTGGAAATACATTGAGTAATCATTTGGTTCACGCATTTTTCATGTAACTATTCGGATCAATGGATTTTATCTTATTTGTTAATACTATAAGAATTCAAAAAAAAAATGTGTTTTTAGACTAATTTTGGATGTTGTAGACAATTACCACAAAATTATGTTTTCAGTGTTTTTTTCAACAATTCGGTTACCCTTTGACCTGCAGAACAAACAAAAAAACATTTTATCTGTCGTTAAAAAAGAAAATAGTTTTGTATCTTGTAAATTTGTAGTAAAGTTTACGGTTACCAAGATATTCTACGTTAACCATTTGTAATGGCCGCTATTATTAAAATTGTAATTTAAATTTGATAATTTGTTTTTCGGTCACTAAAACTAGAAAAATCATTAATCAACAAAAATGTTGAGTTTGTAACTTACTTGGTTTCTTAGATACAAAATATTTTAGTAAAAAATAGATAAAGACGGAAAACTAAGCTCTTTAGCAAATACCTTTATAGGAACATTTTTCTTTGTTTTTGCATGTTTAACCTTTTGCGCTCCATAGGCCTTTGTTTTTGCATGTTTAATCATGTACAAATTTGTTTTAAATAAATTTCCAATCATCCTGTATATAGCTTTGGAAATACGTGTAACATTGCGTATCCATTACACGCATTTTGCATGTAACTGTTAATCAGTACACCAAAACCAACCCTTTACCAATTTAAAATTCGTTTCTGTTAAACATTTGAAAAATCTCTAAAGCTATTCATTTTATTAAAATAATAAAAGTTTCTAATTGGTATAAAACATTTAAAACGAGGTAAAACGTGTCAATATATTTAGATAGTTTTTGTCGTGAAGTGCGACCATGTTACTTTGCTAGCTAAAACAAAGGAGAGATTTTGTTTGCTAAATCTGTCACATCTCCAGAACTCTACTTTGTTGCGTGTTTGATACTCTCTTGACCGGTTTGTAATGATATTAAATTTCAAAACCCCTTGATTCTTTCACCTGTCGCTAAACAATTTTTGAGAAAGTATATTTGATATTTATTTTTACTGCCATTAAAAAAGTTTACATCTGCAATAGACAATATTTTAAAAGTTTATAAAAGTATACATATACAGATATAATATATAGATATGCAACATAAGGCAATGAAAACTTACACATTGTATCACAATAAATACCACTAGAAATATTGTTATTTGTCACAATTTTAGTAGACTCCGTGCCAGGATTTTATAAAATCATCAAATTCTTTTATACTATACAAGGCTTTTGCCTTGAGCCTGGTCTGTAAAGCATTTAAAAATTTCTTTGGGCAGATGCTTAACATTATCTGGCAACATATTGAACAATCTTACTCCAATCTAACCAAAGTTTGCTTAAGATTTTGTGAGTCTGGCTTGTGGAAAATTTATCTTATTTCTATTTCTTGTTACATAGGATTGGACTTTGCCACTAGAATTAAGACTACTTAAGTCATCCCTGACATGCAACAATGCAAAAATCACTGCAAAATAAACGTACTAGACAAGGTCAATATTTTCAACTCGATGAAATGTTCTCTACAAGAGGTAAATTTACGAAGTTCCAACATTGTTAGCAAAGCTCTCTTTTGCCAGAGAAATACTCTTTTTGCGTTGCATAAATTTCCCCACATTATTAAACAGTAATTTAATAGTGAAATAAAAAATCCATAATATGCCATTAACAACATTTTCTTACCCAAACAAGTTTAGACATTTTGCATTAAAAATATGACCCTAGATAGTTTCGAATACAAATCATTTGTGATGTTCCCAATTCAACCTACTATCTAGAAGTATACCTATCAATTTAACTGGATTATTGTTCTGATTTTTCTGTAAATTGCTCACAGAGAAGATTAGTTGCTCTGTTTTATTAAAACTGAGCTTAAGTGAATGTTTAGTAAATCAGAGTACACATCTTTAACCCATAGTGTTGGTCTGTGTTTTTGCATCTTATAAATTTCTACCGGTTGTAATCAACTTTGTATCATTTGCATAAAGGACTGATTTGTAAGACAGAGATCCTGGTGGTCATTCATATATATTACAAATAAAAAGAGGCCGAGGACGGGCCCTGGTGACCCATTTTCCACCTTCATCAACCCCGATCTTAGATTGTTGACAGATACCAGTTGCTCCTTAATTATAAATGCATGTACAATTTCAATTATAATATCTAAAATGTCTTCACTTCTTTGCTTTTTAATTTTTAAATACAAAATTGGTATAATTGATTATTCTCGATATAATAGCTTTGGTTAGATTGAAGATTATTGTAAAAACTATTGAGTATTATTCCTATATTATTATCTCAAATAAGTTTTTACTTAATGAATATAATAGCTTATATAAACTTTTATAATTATATGATATAAATCTTCAAATTTCACTACTTAATAATTTTTTAATAGTCTGAGCAATTATAGAGGGAATGATTGTTAACTAGCTCAGATCCTTCTTGGCTTTGATTGGCGTGCCCCTGGTGATTGTTTTAAAATAAAAAAATAATAAAAAGTATTGAGTGTGAAAATGGTGTGGTTAAGACACCTAGCATAATTTATAAAATTTAATGAGTGTTTTGTATAAACATTAATATCTACTTTAAAAGTCCCTCCCATACAAAACTGTTCAATGAAAAGTAATCACACCATTGGATTTGTAATATTGTCTGTATTAATAAAAACAATGTAATATGCTTTATTGTTTCAATATTAAGCTTACAATACCTGCTTATCAAAGCTTATATATAAACTAGTATGGACTTGTCACTGTCTACTAGGTTGACAACAAAATATCTTTAAAATATGTCACGAAACTAGTTGCACGAACATTGTTCACACGGTGAAATGAAAATAATCGCTAGTTTCATGTGTACAGGTAGTTAATTTTTATAAAAATATGTACTTTTTCAGGGTAAGATTTAAATAAAAAATACATTATTTATACTTTGTATTTTTGTATAAAGGAAGTGAAAAGAAATTTTTTAAATAATATTATCTTAGAGGCGGAAAGATTCTCTAACAAGACAACAAAATATAAAAAAAAATAAATAATGTATTTCGTAATTATTTTTGCTTTTATTAATATTTGTTTATTATAAAATTAAAGAAATTAAATTTTTTACCCGATATTTAAGTTACAAATAGCATTGTTGTCATTATTACAAAATAATTTAATTCCTCCCATTAAAACAATCGAACGTTTTCTTGTTTAAGGCAAATTTATTTTAAAACAATTTGTATGTTACGCCTATGTTTAAATAATTCCTTTAAATAAATACATAAACCTTTTTGTAATTTGCAATTAATTACTTCTATATCATACGAGATTATTGTTATTAAGTATATCCTGTTAATTAAGACATATTTATGATATTGATTTTTTGTCTCTGATTTAAAAGTCTTTATTATTATAGTACCCTGGTTTTTGTATATTTTGACGCATGTCTAACTTCAGACTTTTATAAACTTGTATAATACCAATTTAATACTACCTATTAATTTAACTAACACGATATTAATCATGTTCAAGTTTAAACTATGACTAGTCTAGAAATATATTATTGAACAAGACTTTCTGCTTTGAATTAATTATCATCAATTCTGTCCTTTACTTCAAGATGTATTTTATTTCTCGCAATTTACTGTTAGATTATTTTTATAGTTTAAATATCAATTTCGACGCAATTAGATCAATTAAATGTAAACAAAATTATTCATTATAATTAATGTTCAATAAAATCAAATAAAGAACACAACAAGCTTGTTTTTTACTAAACACATTATTGATTAAAGAGTTCCCTTTTCAGCTGAAGATCATTATTGTGCAAAAGGCTCTAAACCTCTTGTTTCACTTTTTTAATAAAAAAAGTATTGAAGGTCTGTTGGAGGTGGTGGTATAGGATAGACAAGATTATTGTTAAGATTTTAGTATTTATTGAAAGTGAGAGTAAGACATAGTATGATATAGACGTGTAAATGTTATTGTTAGTTGTACATGTATCTTTAAATAATTATACTTATGCAACTAGGCCAGAATTTGTGTGTCTAGATATATTATGACATGCGATTGTGAATCTCTGTACCTATATAATGCATGTGTATTATTTTATTGTGTACATTTTTTTGTGTATATGTAAAAAACATTGTAATTTATACTTAATTAATCAGTCTTATCTATTTGTAAAATTTAATTGTTACCATACATGTAAAATTAAGTCTTAATTTACCTAATATAACTGCTTAAATACAATCAATCTATGTTTCTCTTTTAAGCTGCAGATAAGACCTTGGAGGCTACATTATTTTATTACTTTTTTGCCATTAGGATTAGAATGTATAAGCTTTGTATTGATTCTGGTTTTGTTTTAACTACATATTTCTTTGGATTTAATTATTGTGATATATTTAATTTTTAAGAAAACAACTAATTTTATTTATTTTGGTATTGCCAATGATGACATAGATCTTGCTTGATTTATTTATATAACTCTGAATTTTACTCATAACAATTTACTTTTCAGGGTCCATATGATATAATCTTTAGATCATCATTTAAATGTTCTAATGATACAGATGCTTTTAAGTACAGATTGAGAATTGGCAGATTGAATAGAACTCATCTTATATACAACGACACAATCTCTGGGAACTTAGGCATAAGGGATACTATGAGAGTAAGTAAATTATTTTCATGGTTATTGATTGCTTTAACTGGACTGGTTATTTTTACAATATTTAACTTATTTGTATACTTACAGCTCACAGTCCTTTTGTTTTCCTTTATTTTCTTATTCTTTACGCCGTTTCGGCAATTTATCATGCATTATCAAACCTATGTTTGTGTTTTATTACTTGCATTCATTGGTGCGCATCAATTGGTTAAATGAAAACATGCAAATTTTACATAATTGTTCTAAAGGCCCAGTTATGAACGTTTTGGAGGGATTCCAAATTTATAAACATTCAAAAATAGACCCAACATTATTATTAAACGAAAAAAACATTATTCCAAGCAAATACAATATTTGACAGAATCATTCAGTTAGACCCTCCAATTTAATCAAAGTCAAGCTAGCACACTGAACTGATAAGAAAATTAGTATTAAGTTAAAAACGTAGACGGCCACACGTGAGTTACAGCTCGCGTAATTTTTCATATTTACTTAATATCCCAAAGTGATGTGTTATGTTTTATGTGTTATTTGTGGTTGTGATGTGTGCATGTTTTCATTTAATTAATTGACGCGCATCAACGAATGCAAGTAATAAAACATAAATATAGCTTTGATAATGCCTGATAATGAGGCGAAACAGCGTAAACAATAAGAAAATAAAAGGAAACAAACGGACTGTGAGCTGTGAGTATGCAAATAAGTTAAATTATAGTAAATTATTTCATCTGAAATAAATTTTGCTTAAATAAATAATATACGAAATTCAGACGGCATGAACAATTTGTTTTAGTATAAATACTCATAACAACAATTCAAATTGTCAATAATCAACATAAAAAATATTCATTAAAAATAAAAAACTTAATAATACAATTTTGCTCTGTACTAGTCAGAAAGAAGGGGCATTTAATAGTTTCCTCTTTGACAGATTTATAAATGTAACATTACAAGTTTTTAAACTACTTCAGACTACTTCCGATAAGAGGGTTGGATCCTTATATTACATACAGGGTGATCTTTTTATAAGTGCCACCATTGGGATTTTAGACATTTTTGGTTTTAAAGCAAAGTTTAAACGGAAGACTTACTTAATTAATATGGACAATAAAAACAAATTTGTGAATAAATAAATTACCTTTTTTTCGGTACGTTAACTAATCCTTTCATTGATTTACAGATTACAGTTTCGGGCTTCGTAAGTCCATCTTTAGATGATATAAAGAATTTTAGTTTTTATTAAAATCGTTTTATATGGTGCTTGTCAATAAAACATACACAGTACGTACGTAACAAGACATAACACTTTTACGCACATTTACGATCACAAAATTAAAATAGTTTACATCGGTCAGTACTTACTCCCCAACGGCGTATGAAGCTGTTATAGGCTGCCATTTTTTGTGAATAAGGATGGTGAGAGGATGCGTGTATCGTCTGGTCGATAGATGTAAGTTTTCTGTATATGCCGAATGATAGTTGGTTGTCGCATTTTTTAATAGTTAGGTCCAGGTAGTTTAGTGTGTTTCCAGTTTCCATTTCCAGTGTGAATTTAACATTAGGGTGTATACCGTTTAAGTAGTTTTTGAGAAGTAGTAATTGTCTAGCAGTGCCGCTGAATAAAATGATGATGTCACCCACATACCTGTAGTAAGATGTTAATTTATTTATATATTGGTTCGACTCAGAAAATATATGTTTGTTTTCTCTCGTTCTCCTCCAATACTCTATTCGACAGCGTCATCAAAATGCCACAATAGGAACCATTTAGTCTAAGTAAAGTTATATAACGAGATAAGGATAAATAGCAAGTCGCGATCGGTTCGTAGGGGAATACGTACCGACCGATGTAAAAATATTTTAATTTTGCGATCGTGTGAACGTAAATGTGTGTAAAAGTGTTATGTTGTGTTATGTGTTGTTACGTATTGCCACGCCGTACGCGCACCTCCTCTTAATTTCGGGCTCGCAAGGTCTTTACCCCGCGTTCCGACGTCACTTGTCACGCCGCACCCGCTCTATTTTTTATTCTATTTGCCCTTAACCAAATTTTGCGCGCATACGTGGACAAGAATAGGAAATACGCTTACTTTCCTAATTCTTAAAAAAATTTTTTGTAATTAATACACTTTAATTTTAAGTTACTAGCTCTAGTCAGACTCCTTCTCCGGGCCGTGCCGTCTGGAGTTATTTTGTCACACACAAGAATTAATATAACCTTAATTTCTAACTTAACTTTAGAGCACTGATTAAATTTCTGGTATTGGATATTTAGCTTAGAAATGAAAGAAATTAAGATTTGCAAATAAAACTTTTTTTATTTTAAAAAACAAATTGATTTTACTTTCGCAACTGCTTAAACTTTTCCAACAAATATAATATTGATATTTATAATTATGGTACTATTTACATTTATTTTGAAACTCTTTTATACCATTGTGAGAATAGAGAATATTCCTGAATGATTTTACTTTTATACTTTCCCCTGAATTTAATATTACTTTTAAATTTAATTTTAAAAATTTATCTTTGGATTTTATTTATTTTTAAAATATATATATCTTGGTTATTTGCTACTCACAAATAAGTATGATTTATCGCGGCTTTCCTCCTTGGTGGTTTAGGCCTTGGAATGTAGTCCTCGATCCTCTTCTTTCTTCCTGCCTTCTCTCCTCCTAGGATTTCTCCTCTTCTTTAATGTATAGCGATTTCCTACGGCCCGCTGATCTGTACCGGAGTTGGTGATTCTCGCCGACCTACTGCTACTTCTGCAAACTTTGACGTGGTCCTTGGATGGCTATCTTAACGCAACTAAAAATATTTTCCTTTCTCCCAACCTCGTACTGTCTAGATTGGAGTCAAGAGACTTACTCTTCCTTTTTTGAGTAACTTCGTTTCTCTGGTGATTTATCTGGTTTTCTACATTGTAGAATTTTCCTTTAATTATTTAAATTAGGTCCCACTACTTTATTTTTATTAATCCACTGTGATTTCGTCGATAATTATTTATTTCATGTGCAGAGCAATAAGTAATTGTATTGGCCTCGGTGGTGGTAGCATGACGTCATACATTTAGTCTCCCCTCACTGTGTGTACACAAGCCGTTCTGGTCCGTACAGGAATTTGCTATTTTTTTAGTTTAAATCTTTCAAAGTGCTCTAACTTCGTAACCCCTGGTCCGATTTTGGATTTCTTTGGCTCATTGGATTCTTGACCATCTCCTGATTCCTTCCTCCTTTGAGTTGTTGTTCTAGGGTTCCTGGTTCTCAAGTTATCGCCTTCGTTGATTTTCCATTAATTTTAATTTTAATTTTTCCAAATTGGTCTAAATTTGAATTTTCATGGTTCTATCTTCTTCTCCTGGTTCCCAAACTTCCAAAACTATCCTTCTTTTTTCTTTCCTCACTTTGGGCACGGTTCTGTGGCCTGTTTTGTGTGAATCATCGAATTTTGGATTTGGTAACCCCCTTTTTGGTTTATGCCCCCTTCTCACATGGTATTTTACATTCACATATATATTACACATTTTTTCATATATATTTACTATTATATAACCTTATTTCCCTTGATTTAATTGGTTATTTTATTTTATTTATTTTTGAGCCTTTTCTTTCAAAAAAACTTAATTAGGTCAATTTATTTTTAGTTAATTATTATTAATTTATTATTCTTTAATTTATCCCCAATTTAGGCCTTTGAATTATTTTAATTTGTTATTCGTTTCATTAAAAAGAATTTACTATTTTCATATTTTAAAATATTAACATGGTCTCTTACGGAGCATAGCAACAGTGCATTGTTTTGCAGTACTGGACAATATCCTGTCGATTTCCCTTAGAATAATTCACTGAGCCTTGCTTCTATTGCGTTTAATATTGACTACGCCTCCAATTTACAATATAATTATTTTAAATTACTTCCTTTCACTTTACATATATTTTTTCGCTTTGTACTTATTTATAAAGTGTCATTTTATTTATTACTAATCTTAATTTTGCATATTTAGGCCTTTTGGCTCCTATTTATGACTTTTAGTTTTAGGCCTAATTACTTTGGTAATTAGTCCATTTATGTCGGGTTTTTGCCAATTACAGTGTATGTACTGTGTATGTTTTATTGACAAGCTCCATATGGAACGATTTTAATAAAAACTCAAATTCTTTATATGATCTGAAGATCGACTCACGAAGCCCGAAACTGCATTAATCTGTAAATCAACGAAAGGATTAGTTGACGTACCGAAAAAAGGTAATTTATTTATTTATAAATTTACTAATCCGTTGGCTACAATGTTAAATTTGAAATTTGTGAATTTTTGAAAAATCGTGTCATTTTGAAATATAGCCCCTGACATACAAATTTGTTGTAGAAACACTTATTGTTCATTCTTTTTCAAATTTGTATTTTGAATATTGTGACTTGATAAAACATGTCTTTTCATGCGTCTTTTAAATGTGAATGATATCTTTAGCTAATACCCATGATATAAAAAATGCAAATAATTTAAAAAGTCTTACAGGTATGTGTAAAATCTACACTGAATATAAAATATGTGTTTCTGTAAAACATTTTAAAGTTGGCCGCCAGTAATTTGATGACTAATACTAGTTTTGTCGTTATTTCTTCTTATTGGATTCAACGAACCCTCATGCAAGTCTTTCTAATACTAAACACTTTTAAGTATTACATATTATATATTACTATGCAACTACGTGTATAGATACTACATTTTTTATAGTAAGTGATTAGACGTAGAAAATTAGAAGTACTTATTTTTTCACACACAAAAAAAAAACACAGTATGTTAATTTTTGTGTAATCTGTTTCAATATAACAAAATATACGTTGTTAATGTTCTGATTTATTTTAGGGTATAGTTGATGTCAGCGTTTTTGGAAATGGAGGATGGAAGGAAAACTTCATGCATGCGGAATTGAATCATCTCTGTTCGGATATGGAAAAATTCCTTCCCGGAATGGCTAAATCCGTTCTCGAAGCTGCTGGAATAGAATTTACCGGATGTCCGGTCCCCCCAGTAAGATATAAATTGCGTTAATTAAAGTGTTTACTATTCGGACCTTCATGGACACTTTCTTTAGTACGAAATAAAATACTACTTATTTAAACATAAAATTCAAAACTTTAATTTGGGCGCTAAGAAAATAAACGGTACCAGAAACTGGCACATACTTTCATATTTAAATTACTAAACAGATTCACTATGACTTCATAATTGTGTTAAAGGAGAGTAACTAATAAATATTATTATTATTAGCTAGAGAGAAAACTATTAGATCGATGTCGAATAAATTTGCACCAGGCATGTCATTTAGGCCTTTATAGATCCACGAAACGTTTTGAAATTTTTTGAAAAACAACCCCTTTTTTGCCAAAAAACCCCAAAATCTGTTATTATTATTAGCTAAACGAGGATTTTTATAAAGATGTGGTTTTTTGCATATGGTAGGGCTACAAATAAGCCAAATTTTATCAAAATCGTTAGAGCCGTTTTTTTATAAAAAAATAATAACTGATTTTTGGGGTTTTTTTGGACAAAAAGGGTGTTGCTTTTCAAAACTTTTTTCGTGCATCTATACAGGCCTAATTGACATGTTTGGTGCAAATTTGTTCGAAATCGATCGAATATTTTTCTCTCTAGCTTTGTACACTTACATACAGACATTTTGTAAAAACCACTTTTTTGGACTCTGGGGGTCCCAAAACGGATATTTCCACAACAATCTCAACATCGATTTTTTTGCTATCACTATACTTTCTCTATACTATAGTATAGTGAGAAAGTAAAAATGATTTAATTCAGCACACTTGACAAATAAGAAATATTTATACTGATGGTGGAATATGTTCAGAGTGTAGTTCTCTTATTGTAACACATTGATTTAATTTAGATGTGGAATATAATCTGTTAAAAGTTGAGTCCATATTTGTCAAACCATTTAAAAAATATTAATACTTAGAAAGTAATAGTAGTAAAAACATGACACAACTTTTTATTTTTATGTAGTATGAATATTGTATGTAATTCAAATGATATGGTTCTGGATATCTGTGCTAAGTTTGTTCCAAATTCGTTAAACAGATTTTATCAGTATAGAGTACAAACCTATAGATTTATTACATAGACACTTTATAAATATAGATCAAATTATATGGTACGCACGCTTCAATTGACATTTAGTTCTGTTGTAATTAAAGAATGTACACAAGTAACAAAAACTTTGATCGGATGAGAAATTACTAGTTACCTGGTTTTCACTTCGGTAGATACATAACGGAAAATTTTAATGAGAAATTGCACAGAAAAGAAATAAAATTAAATTTTATTATAAAACTTTTAAACCAGTTGTTTTCCTTTGGACTAACTTTGAAGAACGCACTAGTAGAAATGTACAATTCCAAATGATGTAAAGCCTCTATGAAATCAACAAAAAAATTTGTATTTAGGGGTAAGAGGGCGGAAGTAAAGCATACAGTTGTAGACGATTTGGTATAATATTCCGTTGTACAAATGTAAACTAAGACCACGTCCTATTACGTGAGAGGGTAAAAAACGTGTAGTATAAACACCTTGTTTCGTTATTTATAATTTTGTTTTAGCTCGTATGACCCTTAAGAAGACGACTTTGTCTTTGAAACGCGTTTGACAATTAAACGTATATTTGTGAGAATTGTGTTTTCATTTTTAGAAATACTATTTCTCACGAGTCATGCTAGATTATTTTTATTATATAATAAGTAATTTAAGTGTTTATTTTTGCGCCTCAATGTTTAAGAAAAAGTGGTCATAAAAACAAAAAAACCCTGTTTGCTGTAATTTTGAAAAATGTATGGCCAAAGATTAAAAAAAATAAAAAAACTGTAACCTTTTGAAATCCTTTAATTTGATATCACACTCGACCCTTCACCGTCATTTCACATTTTTAGATTCTGGTTTTTCATTTCACTTAACTTCTACGGTTTTTAATATTTAATTTTTTAGCAAAATAAGCCATTTGGGTACCAGAGTGATTTGAAATATTGCATTTAGATTTTTTAGAAGCTATATATAGCGTAGTTTCAGTTGGAACTAAGTATTTAAACTGACCGTTTAGGCAGGGAGCTAAGGCGGGTTGAACATGCACTTAAAGCCTTACGCAATTTGATTTTTGATTATTGTTTAGGCCACATAAAACATAAAAACGAATGTTGTCGCATTCCCAGGTGGTCGACAACGGAGGAGGGGGGAGGGGAACATGGCCGCGTACACTATTTAAATAAACGCCCACAGCTCAACAACGGTAATAGATAGAATTTTGAAATAAACGGTGTTTTACTGTACAAAGTACATACTTTAAAAATGGTCCTTACAAAAAAGTCCTATCTGTCTTAGTTTCGGAGTAAACAAATATTTTCGTTTCTGAAAAATAAGAAAAGTGTTTCTCCAGTGTCTTAGCCCTAATTATTGTTGCAATGCTTCATTTTCATCGTCTTCGGTACTTCTTTTAGTAAACACGTTTTTACATTTTTATTTGCAAACACAGTAAGAACATCATGGAACTTTATTTTTACAACATGCACAAGATGTTTTAGCACAGTTTTTACATTTACAAGGAGCTATGAGATTCTTTGGTAGAGCTGGCAAGGTCATGAAACGCGGGCGTAAGTTATTGTTGTCATCAAGGTACAAACCGTATTGAGTTAAGTCCAAAGGCTCCACAAATGCAATTGTTGCGTTTTTCCAATAGTACAATTGAGCGGAACATTTTAAAATTTGCTGTTGGAAACTGTTAGAAGTGCAAGGCAAACAGCTTATATGTCATTGACTGCTGAGGGGTTAGATAGAAAATGAAGCTGACGACTTTCGTCACAGGAACTGCCCTTTTTCTTTATTATTTTCAAATACAAGCCCTCTAGCTTCATTAACTGTTCAGGAGACAAGTCATTGTCATGTAAAAGTTGTAAGGCATCGACAATCGTTTCAAACTTTTTCGGTACACCAAAAGAATACTTTTTGTGTCGATTTTGCTCGTGGAATCGCAACCAGTAAACACATGAAGGCCTGGTAAGATTCTGGATGTCTTAGAACCAAGAGCTTCAGACGCTAAGTGGCAACCTAAAGGCTCTTTTTCGATCACCAATACCGGTTAAAAACCACATACTCTTGCTGCCAATAGCTTTGAAGTCTTGCCAGAACGAAATGCCTAGAACGAAGGCATCTGTGTCAGGGCTATGTATCACCAAGTTAACTTCAACCCCGTTGGTAGTATTTAACAGAGCATATTTTGCATGCAAAAATATTCTTGTGTCTGCTTCTGTCTGATTTCTTTTTAGGTTCAAATACTCAGTTATAATTTCTGTTTCATCTTTTATGAAGCATTTGGTTTCGTCTTCCAAAGATCCAGCATAATAAAGAGTTTTGGCTACAGGAACAGTTATTTTGTTGATAACATAATTGGTCACGTATTTAATAAGGTTCTTCTTATTCTCTAGGACTGATGTATTACCTTGCCCATTGTTTTGTAACTTTAGTTAAGTCGTTGTGAATGGTAACTATAAGCGGGGCTTTTCCAAGGCTCCTTAGATTCAGCTCTGCATTTTTTTATAGAACCACTAATGTTATCGTAACTGCCATAAACAACATCTACTCGTTTACTACAGGTCTTTGTCAAAATAGCTTCAACTTTAGACAACTTCGGCAAAGTCCTGAAAAGTGTTCATATTTGTTAAAACAGCGTTTGGAACAGAGTGAATGAAAGCCATTCATGTGAACTTGATCTACTTCTCCTAAATCATGTAGAGCCTTGTTGCAGGTAGTTTCAGTTGCAATAATTTTTATTAGTTCGCACTTTACACTTTTCTTTAAATGACCGCTTTTATTTGTTAAAGTTGGTGGGTAATCTAGTAACTCGTGTTTCAACAGATCTTCCAACTCGATTTTTCTTTGAGTTGCCAACATAATTATTGAGCTGACATTCGTCGTGACATGTTTTTATCTTTTTCTTTAACTTGGGGGTTTCTTGTGATAATGAAGACATATACACAACGTTCACTCTTCCTATCGGAACGTACAATCCTTTTATCTTTGCTATACTTCTCTCTTTCATAAAACTTTCGTATTTCTTTAGTCCTTCTTCTGTGATGTTTACCAGAAACTAAGAAGCTTCTTCTGTAGCGATCAATCCACTTACAATGTTTCTCAACTCAGTTTTACAATTTTCAAAGGGATTGTCATGGTCATTAATGAAGTTGACGATCAGTTGAACATCATTTTTATCTCGTTCTATTCTGTTACTCCGCCATTCTTTATGAGAATGTTCATCAATATCACTGGTGGGGTCTTGATTGATATCACAGAAATATTCTAGGGTTTGGCAAATATACCGGTTTTGAAATGGTATAATAGACACCAACTTTGCATGGCATTTTGATTAGATGTTATTCCAATCAGCTCTCCTTGAACTTTTGATTACCTAATCAAGGATTGCTCTAGAGCGTGATCAGTTACAACATTTTTAAACTTACCGGCTTTCCTTTTTACCAAAAAAATACCTTGTCTAAATGCGGGTTTCAATTCAAGTAGCAATTTTACCATATCTGATAGGTAGAAAACACACCATCTTACGTAATTTACGTGGTTATAGAGTAACATTTATAAGGTATCATTTTCTGAACGGTTCTCAAATGTAGAGCTCAGTTGCCATCTCTTTTGGCTTTAATACTGTCAAGTAGTATTTCCACCATTTTACAGTAGTTACACCAGTACTTAAATGTTTCATTGACTATCTTGAAGGAATTTGCTAAATTCGGTAAACAAGGAGGTACCTTCGTCCTCGATTAAGTCGTAAATTGCAGGGACATCTCTCTCAGAACTGACAAAGGCTTCTTGTAGAGATGATATGCGACTTTTGATTTATGTTGTACTAAATTTATCTGTTTGCTTTAAAAAGAGTTCCATTTGAAGTCTTCGACGCCCTTACGCCTATTGCAATGCACATCTTTCAATACAGCCTTCAAAGTGTTTTCCCCATACATTTCAGTCTCAATAAAAATATCATAGAATCTACTATCGTGTACAAACTGTCCAATAACACCTAACCAATTTTTAGCTAAATGAAAAGCTCCAATCCTTAAAAACAACGTGTCAAACGCTTTGCTCTGAATCTGGATTAACTTGGCAATCAGATATATATCCATGTCGCAAGATAAGACTGAATACTTTCGTCCTACATATTCATTTATAGACGTGAAGTTTTTCATGACAGTATATGCATCATCTGTTGTTGTACATGGAGCTGGAAGCAATGTACAAAATCCTACATTAGTGATAGGAATTATTGATTTTGAAATTATCTGATGGAAGGGGGTCCATCTTGGGCACAGTGTATAATTCGAAATAACTTTTTCATCAACTGGACTATTATGGTTCATTCTGCAAAGAACCCAAACAAAATTACTGATATCGTTGACTGTATATTCTGTGTCAATGTCTATTTGCTCAGGATAATATTCTGGCTTCTTTTTTATCCCTAAACACTTCTTAATGGTTTGACAAGGAATTAGTTCATTAGAATTTAAGGGAGCGTCCTGAGGAATAGGTGTTTTTTCTGTTTGTCGTGCAAAATTACATGTGTCAGTTGATGTCTGATACAAAACCTTTGCAGTAACATGTTTTGTCCTTTTACCGTCTAATGTTTCCTCTGCAAAATCATCATTATCCACAGCTCCGTGGAGAAAAATATCCGGATTACACATTATATTTGAAGGTAAAGGAACGGCTTCTGTTTGGTTTTTAGTTACTATATCAATGGCCTAATTTGTTAAGAGTTGTTATTAACTATAAACTTTGATCGAGTATAGTGATGTGTAAACTGTGCTAAAGACACATGTTTAGGTGTTAGATAACCATCTGTAATAAGATAATATAAGTCCATGTAAATGGAAAAACATTTCCTTTTTGTGTCTTTATTATTAGCGTATCAGACCCAAGAAGTTTTCTAAAAAATAATTCCCATTGTGGAGGTATTTTAAAATTAACTACTCCTCTGAAATTAAGGCGCCATTGCACATGTAGTATTTCATGTTAAATGCATTACTGTTGATGTCTTCTTTCAATGTTTCCGTATTAAGTGACTTTTCATAGATGTTACGGATACTTTCAACGAGGTCAGTACACTTTGTGGAGGCTTTAAAAACAATGGCAGATTTTGATTGGTTGGTGGGTTGAGAAAACGTTAATTCTTCACCATAGAAGTCAATTAACCATTTCTTTAGTCAAATTTTGGAATGACACTTCTAGTAAACAAGGACGTTGATGGGGAAGTGAGGAAATTAGTTTCTTCATCGCATTCACGGCTTTATTCCGAAACATCTCGTTTTACCTTTCTTGAAATGTTAATAGAACTAATTTAAGAGGCATAACAGTTCCTGTGTCATTTGAAAACAAAGGTTTCTGTAGATTTACTGTCAATTACTTTTGAAATTTCGTAATTTCTTAAAATACTAGCTTCTTTAGTTTTGTTTAAACTGTCAGTTTTAGGTTTAGAAACAAAAGGAAACTTATTTTTCTCTTGGCTTATTAAGCATAAGTTGAAATCAAATTTCTTTTGCTTTTTATCGGCAGGACTCTTTAGGAAACGCCATTTAACACACATCCTAGTATTAAGGTTTCAAATTAACGCAAAATATTAATTAGGCTTCTTACGTCCTCAATCAGTTTTACCTGATATTAACAACCCCTCAAGGTGAATAAACTGTACACCGCACACATAATGAACACACACATTTTCGAAATTTATAAATTTATGTTCACAAACAACTAATTGACAACACTCGCCACGACACAAACTCACTTCCTGCCAAACCTTACATATGAACAATACTGACTTTTTTTAATACGTTCACTGCGGCGGGTGCCCTAGGGCACCGGAGACGTTTGCACCGCACATGCGCACTGTGCCTTGAGGCACCCGACGATATGCTTATACAGTAGTTTGTTGATAAGTAGGCCTAAGTCCTTGACTTTGAATCTGGTTTAAACTGGTTATGTATGGCCAACCCCTCACTATCAAAAGAGTTTAAATTTAGCGTAGTTTTATATTCGCGTGATCCATATGGTTTTCGCAGCATTTTATCGATAAGATATAAGACTCTCAAATCTCGCCGCTGGCAGAACTCATCATCATTGTAGCATAGTAGCGATTTTGTAACATAAATTATAAACTAGTGCTTTTTTAATTGGATTATTATAAAGAAATAAATAACTATTAGGGCCTTTAAACATAATAAAGAGTAAACAAAAGTGATTTTAAAGTTACATTTTAAAAGAAAAAAAAAATATTCCGAATCTAAGAGAGATAGGACTTTTTTTGTAAGAACTAATTTTAAAGAATGTACTTTGTACAGTAAAACACTGTTTATTTCAAAATTCTATCTATTACCGTTGTTGAGCTGTGGGCGTTTATTTAAATAGGTTATGCGGCCACGCCCCCCCCCCCCCCCCCCGTTGTCGACCACCTAGGAAAGCGACAACATGCGTTTTTATGTTCACCCAGGTGGCCTAAACAATAATCAAAAATAAAATCGCGTATGGCTTTAAGTGCATGCTCACCCCCTCTTAGCTCCTGTACTAGTTTGCTCGCTATACATGTTGTTTGTTGCACCCTTAGTAATTCTGCAAAGAGGACACTTTAGGTAATAACAAAAAACGAAATCACAAAAACGTTAAATGTTATTTCCACTTAGACTGCCCTTAAAGAACACATGGGTACCAACTGGACATTCTTATTTATGTACTTTGTACATCCAAAATTGTACTTATTTCATGCAACAGATAACTTATCTGATTGTGGCATAGTTTATATTATAGTCAAAACTAAACAAAATATTAATATTACGAATTTTGGTTTGATTTTAGGGTTCGTATTACATAAAAGACTGGTTATTTCACATCAACTTGATAATGCCTGTGTTCCCATATGGGAAGTACAGGTTCATTAAAAATATTTTTGAAAATGATACCTTATTGACCTGTTTCGGAGGGGAATTCGAGGTAGTGCCTAAAGAAATTATACCTCGACGAAAGAAGCAATAATTCAGCAGCTTATATTTTACAACAATACAATTTATTTGTATTGTATACTGTAATTGTATTGTATTGTATTGTATTGTATACTGTATTCATTGTATACTGTAATGAATTGCACAGTTAGTTGTCAGTATCTGGTTTGTTGTTGCACAAGAGATAAATACAATTAATTTCAAGTTGAAAATGTTTGTCGTTTAAAATTTGTAACCAACCTAACTGTCAGAATTAAAACTTACTTAATGTTGCAGCTGTTTTCATAATGTTATAAAAACGTTACAAATGATATTAACATAATATATCATTTATTTTTCTGTTACACAAACATTATAAATGATATTCCTATGTTATTTCAATAATTCTTCTATTAAAACTCGACTTAAAGTTATAAATTGATCTAAATAAATAGTTTTAAGGAAAATTTAACTAATTTTGGGAGCGTCATTATTTTTTAATTTCGAAGGCTAATATTTTTTTACGGAGGATTGTTATATAGAGTAAGCCTTATGCAGTGAGAAAAAATTACCGGGTTTAAGATATTATACAAATTATAAATATTTTATAGATTTCAGACAGTGTATTTTTCGTAAAATGTTGTACGTAGAATATTAATTAAAAATAGTATGTTGGTATTTTAATATTTAACGTATTGACTACTGGTAAAACATATTTGATTTAACTGCAAATTATTACCCAAATTAGTAAAGTGTAGGTATATCAGAAAAAATCTGCGACATTAATTATCTGTAACTGACATAGTCAATGAAATTATTTACTGTAATAAAATATAGGATTTACTTTCAATAATCAATTATTATTTAGTTTTTTAATAATTTAACTTTCCATAATTAATAAAATTGTGCTTCATTTTTTATAGTTACAATTAAAACACAAATAATGTATACTCCTTTCGTTATCAGCATTCACTTCAAGTTTATTTATGTTAAATATTATTACTTAGATATTAGTGGCATTAGTAAAAGGAAAATTTGTAATTGTGTGTACTCTACAAATTGTATTTGATTGTTAAAGTTTAGTTTTAAAATAACAAAACAAAAAAGCTACTTTAAAATACACACATTTTTTCATGATGGTGACATAATTTGCCTAAAAAGTAGCTTTTCGTATAATTACAAATGTTTTATAATTTTTAACACAGTTACTGTTAGAAAAGAAAAATATAATTTTGCTGTAGAATTCAAACGCCATATACTCACTCGTATACGCATTTCAACTGTTATTGCAACGAGTTTAACTCTGTATATTTAATTTACGCGATCATACTAAAAGGCACAAGCTGTGACAAGTAACAGATATTAGTCACAGGTATCAAAGTTTGCACAGTTATTTCACCGCTCACTATAACGCAAAACTGAGAAGTCACTGTGCTTGTTACGAAGACTAGAAAGACAGCTGGGAAGTTGTGTTTCGTTAACCACACGTAAACTCAGTAAACAAGAAGGCTAGCATACAACGACAGGTTGTATGGCCAAGAAGTTTAAAAGTCAAAAATATATACAAGATATATTTTAATTAGCAGAATTTACCTTAAGAAGGAATGCAAATGTATTTAAAAATGTAATATCTTTTAATAACTCATAAATATTTTACAATTTTGTTTAGTTTTTATGTTGGACGCTCAAAGTGAAATGTTCAATGTGCAGACTAAATGAAAATGTGTGCATTTTATACAACATTTATTCTAAAAAAAAAACTTATAACGTAATAATTCTTAAAACGTTTGATCAGTTACACTTAAATTTGTTTCGTATAATAAAATACATTAGGTTAAATAAATAATATATTCTATAATTTAACATTATTTATATATTATCTATTTAATAGTTTTAGCAATCAAAAGTAGAAATCTGCAAATGTATCTTTTTTTACAACTTTTAGAAAGGGAAGAATCACACTAATTTAAATAAAAACCCGAACCACAAAACAAGGAACAAAAACAATAACTAAACAACTAAATTGTAAGTTATGTTTAATACGTTACCCTCCCATTCCCCCACCAGGTCGGTTTTGGATTAACCGGTATGGGGAGGAGTGGGGGGAGGGCGTTTATATATATAGCTCTGTAATATTGTATGTATTAAACCTTCTAGTGTTTAAACCTTCTGAGGATGATGAGCATGTCATCGAAATGTACATAAGGGTAACGCATTAAACATAACTTACAATTTAATTGTTTAGTTATTGTTTTTGCTCCTTGTTTTGTGGTTCGGGTTTTTATTTAAATCAGTGTGATTTTGTCGCCACAGTGCTCTTTTATTTGTTTAAAGGGAAGAATGTTGACCTCTTCTATTATAAAAAAATTAAAGTTACACATTAATTAAATTCTGTTTAATACTACCAGAAATTTAACACTGAAATCCATTCCTAAGGATTCCTAAAATATTCTTAAGGTAAATGTATAAATATTTCAAAACTACATTAATATACATTTTATCAGAAATACAAATGCAAAATTGACTTTATATATAAAACGAATTTTTGCTACTTAAGTTGTCAAAATATTGAATAAACTTACCGCGAATAGTGCCTTGCAGATGCACATAGCAATGTAGAAATACACAGTTAGCAACGGTATTCATCCTGAAGTACAACTGAACTGCCTAGACATTCTATACAATGACTAGCGGTTTTGGGCAAAGTGTGAAATGGAATAAAAATTACATTAATTTCAGCACTTTGCCTAGGCATTGTATATAGTGACTAGGCATTTTATAGAATGCCTAAAGGGTCAGTGGGCAAAGTATGAAATATAATTAGAATTAAAAAAAAACTAAAAGACTTACCTAAACTGTTTAGTCACAGTATTTTGCCAATAACAGTATGATTATAATATTTGTATAATTATAATATTTCGTCGTATTATCACTTTATATAATTAGAATAAAAAAAAACTAGAGGACTTACCTAAACTGTTTAGCCACAGTATTTTGCCGATAACAGTATGATTATAATATTTATATAATTATATTATTTCGTCGTATTATCACTTTATATAATTAGAATTAAAAAAAAAAACTAGAGGACTTACCTAAACTGTTTAGTCACAGTGTTTTGCCGATAACAGTATGATTATAATATTTATATACGGTAATTATAATATTTCGTAGTATTATCACACTATTTATAATTAGAATGAGTTGCCTAAACTGTTCGTTTCTACACAAAAAAGAACAAGAACAATCCGGCAACGCTGTCAGGACAGTAAGAAAAACATGTCGGCACTTTACAATGTAAATTTCTAAATAATTCATACTTTGCCTGATGCGCCTGCGGGCATTGTATAGAATGACTAGGCAAAGTATATAATGCGCGATATTTCATACCTTACCTGCCCCGGTTTAGGCATTGTATATAATGCCTAGTCATTCTATATAATGCCTGATTTCGTACTTTGCCGGTAACATATATACAAAATTACTGTCAATACCAGTTATATATTTTATTATCCCCATGATGCGTTTCCGCTTGTTTACGTTCTTCACCGCTGTTTCGTAAACAAATTATAGTTTTCTTTTGTAGCTTTATTAGTAACAATTTTCGATGTTTTGGCTAGATCTTTTCTTTCTTAGATTTTAAATAATACTAAAAATGTTGGTGCTGACAACTCAGATGATCGAGTTTCCTATAAAGATCTCCTTTAATGAGTCCTCTTCTCAGAAAAGCCAAACCCCTAGCTGGATTGTAAATAAAGCTTTATGGAATGATTTTACAAATAAATGTGTATTGCCAGACATTAGTCAACATATAAATGAATTAAAAAAAAAAAAATAATAATATTTTAGGTGCGGAAAATAATATACAAATCACTTCAACAAAACCAGTTCCTTGGTGAATTACAACTTTAAAGAAGAAAAGCTTTAAGGATTTTAACACGGATGGGTCGCGCCCAATCTTTTTGACCAGATCTGAACTATTTTGTATTATACCTGAAATGGAGTGGAGTGAGGATCAAGTATTTAAACTTATTTTATTTGTACCGGGAACATCCTGCTTTACGGAATCAGACTATCGCTGATTATAAGGACAAGAGTTTGAAAAATGATGAGTGGGCCGACATCTCGCGGGAGATGAATTTCAGCAAGAACGAAGTACAAACCAAAATGAGAATCCTCATTTTTCAATTTTCAAAAGTGGCGATCAAGTTCAAAAATGTTGCAAACAAAATTATAGACTTACAATACACTTTTTTATAAACATTTGTTTTCAACCCCTGTTGACAAGTGTTGTCAACTAATATTTTAAATATTTTGTTGTCAACTCCGGTGTAATCGCGGCTTAAAACGTGGAGGCTTTGGAATACAAAACTCAATCATTTTAGTTGCCAGTTCCCAAATGTTTAGTGTTATCTAAAGTCGAAGAAAGAAAAGAGCCAACCAAAGTACCGCCAATTGTCATTAATAAATCTACATCAGAAAACTATAAATCTTTAACGTTACACCTCTAGCTAGTCCAGGGAAGTTAGGAAATAAATCGGAAATTTTTAGAGCCAGCAGATATCGAGATGCGGTTTTCTGCATTGTGTTTAGAAAGCTCCCATGAAAAAGTCTATATGGTGTGGTTCTGCCATTTTTCGAAAAATGCATTCTGGTGCAATAAATGCATTTTGCAATTGCATAATTACTTGCAATATTATAAGAACGACTGGATACTCGGAAAATCGATCGAAAATCGGTACTCGAGGGTTTTTAGAAATGCCGAATTCAATTCTGGCATTAGAATTAACAGGGGGCGCTCGGGGGTGGCTCTGCGAAGTGCCCGGGGGGTGTTGCGGGGGGGGGGGGAATGGCGGCGTCCATGAAAATAGCTCAAAAATCGTTACTTTGGGGTTTTTGGGGATGCCGAATTCAATTCTGGCATTAGAATTACCCGTGGCGCTCGGGGGTAAAATATTATCGAGGCTCTGAAATATCACTAAACGATGACTTACAAGAGTGCGGGACACAACTAAAACACCAAAATAAGGTCCAAAATAAAAAAAAACTTGATTACTTTAGCACTGTATTTACGTATAATGAAAAAGCAACATGGTCCTAAACGGCTGATGTAATACTGATGCCAGTCGAAACAGGAAATTTCTGTTCGCGCTGGTCCCGACGGTAACGATACTCTACTCTCTTGATAGCTTTGGCGCCTTTTTCAAATCTAGTTTCGAGGCAGAAAAGATTTCCAAAGAAATTGTTTTTATAATATGTGTAATATAATTTAATATTATATTAACATTTTTATAAGTATACCCCCGGGTAATTTTAATACCAGAATTGAATTCGGCATCCCCGAAAACCCCCGAGTAACGATTTTCGAGCGATTTTCATGGACTCTGCAATTTCCCCCCTATCACCCTCCGGGCAACTCCGCAGAGCAATCCCCGAGCGCCCCCTGTTAATTCTAATGCCAGAATTGAATTCGGCATTTCTAAAAACCCTCGAGTACCGATTTTCGATCGATTTTCCGAGTATCCAGTCGTTCTTATAATATTGCAAGTAATTATGCAATTCCAAAATGCATTTATTGCACCAGAATGCATTTTTCGAAAAATGGCATAACCACACCATATAGACTTTTCCTGGGAGCATTCTGAACACAATGCAGAAAACCGCATCTCGATATCTGCTGGCTCTAAAAATGTCTTTATTTCGGTCGATGTTGATCGAAATGCCCTGGACTAAGCCTATATATAGAGAACATAAACAAGCGGAAATGCATGACGGAAATAGAAAGATGACGTACCTATTGACATTGTGAGTAACCTTTTGTATTTATCGTTCTTAATATATAAACCATCCTATTTTTTGGCGACTAGTATTGTTTGACTGAAGTATACCCCAGTTGTATTTCAAGATGAAGAAAATTTACTGTGTATTTTTTATTATAATAATAGACCACTGACTTAAGACATCCAACATCGGATAAATTCGCATGTTTCTGATTTTTTGGTATGTTATTAGGGTACCTACCAGTAGTGTAAAACCAAGTTTGCAGCTTCGAAAGACTTGTGCTAACTTCGTGGGGCTCGAAAAAATTTCCCCACTGATTTCAGTTTTTGGCACGAAACTCCTAAAAGGGTGCTTCCTACGGAAAAAGTCACTCTTTCCTTTTTTGAAGCTGTGAAAATTTTCTACAATTTGAGCCCAACCCCAATTCTTTAGGTCTAATAAATCCCAAAATACAGGACCTCAAAAGTTGTAGTTTTTTTTCAAAAAGTGCAAAATTTCAGTTTTTGTCGTCTGTCGGGATAAATATTGTCTGTAATACTTATTCTACGAGAAAATGTATTAGATATGAAGTTGTAGAGAAAATATTTATCTTTCGTTTAAGCCCAGAACGAAGCCTGTAGGCCAAACAGGTATCTCGTTATCTTAGAAAAACAAAAATGGGTTAAATCGGGGGAGGGAGAGATCGGAGCAGGAGCGAATACAACATTTAATTGCCGTGGTTGTTCATAGTTATTACACATATTATTAGTAAAAAAAAACGTATGTACGTACTCATCCAATATATAAATAAACTAACGTAATAATAATAATAATAATAAATAACAAATTAAAACGCCTTACCTATCTTTGACGCGTCGTTGAACATCATCTTGATCAAAACCGGAATCTTTTGGAAGGCCCAGGTTCGTCCTCGTGTAGTGCTGATTCTTGGGATGAGAAGGTAATAGGTAGGCCTATGGGGCTGTCTAGGTCTTCCTCGTCGTCAGTGTCGTCGATTTCAACGGGGACGACGTTCATACAAGTCTTGCCTCGACAGAACTTGCACAAAGCAGAGCACTTCAGCCCTGCTTGTTGGCACGAACACGTTCTTCCCGCGCATCCCTTGCGGCATTTACAAGACAGGAATTTAAGGAGAGTTTGTGGGGCAGGGTCTGCAGTGTTTGATAAGGGAAAAAGCCCGTGTTTGCTCCTACTCCAGCCCCAGTTAGATGGGTCCCTATCTACCCCCAACCACTTTTGCACCTGGTGGTACGTGCGATAGCTGTATTGAGCAGCAGCTTCTTTGGTTGGGGGCAGACGAGCCAGATGGACCTTTGCGTTGGCAGCACTTCTTACGAATAAATCATATCGGAGGGTGTGGAGTTCATCTTCAGAATTTCCTCCATAAAGGGCCACCAGGCACTTTCTCCCAGCTGACTCTATTTCTTCGTGGCTGGCATCAGGCTGCAGGAATTTCTTGGCCTCTTCCACAAGATGTTTATTTTTCTGGAAGACAGCAATCATTTTCATTTTGCCTTGCCAGAAAAGGGCAGAGGTGGTGTCGCAGCCGGTAAATGCGTGGAGGAACATTTCAAATCCAGGGCAGTGTGGCAAGTCACCTCGATTGAAACTCGCAGATGTAAACTGTTGACAACCAACCTCACCCCTGTAACTTTTCTGGAAGAACACGCTGTCAATGTTTGAGCCCAATCCATTTAAGAGAACCAGTATATCAACATCTTCTCCAATGATGACGACCATTTCATACGATCTTCTCTTATCCAGTGCTGTCTGCACAATTAAGCAGTCCGCATCCTCTACTGCTTGTTTGGTGGTAATCCCCTGGTTTTCCATTCCGCTGCGGAGGAACTCGATCAGGCGCCGCTTGTTTTTTTCGTTGGAGAGGAGTTTCTCTTGAGGCACTTTGATGAGTGTAGACTCCTCGAAAATGATATCGCAACAAGAAGAGGATACATATCGACGCAATCTTTCAGCAGCTTTGGTGATGTGTGTAGCCACATCCTCTGGATACCCATCGAAAACAACTGCCACATTCCTTCCATAGTGGTTGAATGTGTAGCTAATGTAGTTTGCTACAATTGAACTGATTGAGTCATCGCGGTGCCACACGACTTTGTGAAGCAAGTAGCCTCCATCAACTACAACAAACGTTGTGGCATCTGTTATTAATATGTTCTCAGGGAGTGGAGTGAAGGCTGCGTAAAAGCTGGACTTTGTACCTTTGCGCATCCCCTCTTCGCAGAACAGAGCCATTGGGTAGGGAGCCAACTCATATTTGAAATGTTCCTTTAAGTCATCATCAGACTGTTTTGTGATGCAGAGCCTCTGGAAAATTATTAAAGGATCAATTTCAGCCTGCTTGTTTTGCATTTTTATGGTGACTGCTGACAGGGTTTGGACTTTGTCTTTTCGTTTAAATCCGACTTTCCCAAACGACTTTCCAACAATTTTTTTGACCCCATTAGTGCCTAATTCTTGAGCCATGTGACAATTCACCTCAGGGCCTCCCACGATTCCACTGCTGATGGATACGATTTTTTCACAGTGTGGAAATTTTGGGTAGACATCGAACCAGGTTTTCAATTTCTCCACATCAGCAGTATCTCGTTCAATACGAGCTGGTCTCATGTCAATATGTTGCTCAGTGGTGTTACAGGAAACGTCCTAAAAGCATTCAAGGCCCTCACAGATGTTGAGCATGTACACCATTCCTCCAGTCCAACGGGCAAGAACACTGCTAGAGAGGCCTCATCCATGCGTCAAGCCCCCCTGGGTCTTCATTGACCTCATCAGCACCTGTTCAATTGTTAAATCTGTCCATAAGCCTGACCAAAATTTGTGTGATCGGCGAATTGTGAACTCTCCTCCCTGAGTGAATAATTGAAACTCTTTTGAATCCATTCTTTGCTGTATGTTTTTCATGTCCTGCAGGTACAGACGGGCACTTTTAGCGTACAGAAAGTGGCCTGCGGAGTGGAAGAATGGGAGCATGTTTTTGATTGTTTCCAGGTGGAGGTCCCAGTCTCCCATCCTCTCTGCTTGTATAAATTTCTTCATCAGTGTTGTCATGCGGCAGTACTGCGCCCAGAGTTTTGATGTTGGACCCCGTCTATCCAGTTCATCTAACGCACTTTTAAATTTTGCCAACAGAATTTGGAAAATTTCATTTTCTGTGGTATGTAGTATCATACTTCTCTCCCTTTTACCGAGCAAATTTTCAATTTCTCTTCGTTCCTTCTCCAAAAAGTGCACTTCGTCGTTCAAGATCAAGCTGGCCAATGCAAGGTTTGTCAGCATGTGTGCTCGCACAGCTCTCGAGTGGCCATTCAGAATTTTGTCCACACTGTTCTCGGCAAAAATAGTTGTAAGGAGTTCTTTGAGTCCACTCCCTGCCATTATGGCACCAATGGCCCCCATAAATGACATCAGAAGGTGGAAGCCCCCTAGCCTCACCACCACACTTCTGAGCTGTTCATGTTGGCCGCTCTCCACAATGTCCCGTGCTTTCATGTACAATGGTTGGTCATACGTGACAAAACAAGTCTTTTGACAGTGAACAGCGGTTCTATCACTGGCCTCAAGGAGAGAAGTCAGTACAGTGTCGTACTCTGTGGGGGGAGCGTGAATAAATGGAAGAAACACAATTTTAGAGCGTTTGTAAGGCAGATTCTCAGTCACGTGTTCCATAAAACCATTCCAACCAGGAATACTTGGCGTGTTTTTACATTTTACAAACAACCAGAGCAGGTCAGGAACTGTAGGAAGAATTTCATCAGCCATGTTTAAATCGGCAATTGAAATACCTGACAAGCCTGCGTTCTTTTTCACAGTGGAATGCTTGAGTTCTGAGACAGTGTGTGAACTCAGTGATTCTGCAGAAACATAGGTTAAACGAGGTATGCTTTTGTCAGGGAGGACTGAAGAATGTGGTGTGATTATCATGATACCACTCATTTCATGGAATGTATTCTTGCCATCCAGGGTTTTCAGGTTGACGTCAGCATTGTCCCAGACAAATTGCATGAATGCTCCTTTTTCAATGAGTTGTGACAATTCTCCCCGCAGGATAGCAGAACTTTCTACACGCATTGCCTCCTTGTAACTGCACGAAAACCCCATAGCGTAACAGAGGTTAACAAGATGCATTGACCCAAACTTTCTGTATAAGTAAACACCAAAGCTTATCTGAACTGAGGAGAGGAAAGATTTGGGCCTTACTGCTGTCATAATTGCGTGAGCAAATGCGACACACTTCTTCTTCCAGCGGTCGAGAGAGTAGCGTTTGTGTTTTAGAAGAACTGTTTCAAGGAACACTTTTAAAGTCTCGGGAACACAATCATCCGCGTCTTTCATGAAGTCATCTGATGGAGGATACTGGGTGGTGTCAATTATTTGAGAGCGAATGTCTTGCAGGACTATCTGTGCTGCAGCCTTCACCACTCTCAGTCGCTCTTCTGCAGGGTTTTTCTTTCTTTCTTCATACCAATTATTGTAAAGAATTTTTTTCTCAGTGCCAACAAAAGTTAGGATTGTGCTGCGGCCTTGACCAATCTTAGAAAACATGATCTTTTCACCATATCGCCTTTTCAGGTGAAGTTCAACACTTTTGCGATCAGGCTTGTAATCACCGGTGAAGTGATCTGTGATGAGATCACTCATTGAAAACTGACATTCCTCTCGATTTTCGGCCAAATATTCGTAGATGCGCTCCATACCTTCAGCAAGGTGAGTTGTTTCAGGACGCCCTCTCTTACCTCCACCTGAACGCCGCTTGTTGTTGTACAACTTCTCGTAGCACTTTAGGAGGTATCTGCCTTCCGCAGCAATTAGATCACTTATACATGAAAGACGCTGTATAATCTTTTGCCCCCATTCACCCGCATTTGCAGCTATTTCTAAAATCGAATCCTTGAAACTCAGTGTCTCTACTTGGCGCACAACATTCCGTCGTGAAAGGGACAATTTCTGCTGGGCCTTGAAAAACTCCTCAGTGATTTTTTCAGCACAGAGAAAGCAAATATCCCCGATTAAATGATGTCTGGAGCCTGAGGCTGAGCAGCCTCGATCCCTCCGTGAACTCGAAGCTGTAGGAACTGTATCCCCCCCACGATGGACAGATGCTGCAATATTACTTTTAACGGTGTATCTCTTTCTACATGCGTCATGTACGGTAACTTCATTCAAAGTACTCAAAAAAACTTTGTTCTCGACAAGCCCACGTTTCTCACTCACTAAAATAAGCGTCTGAATACCGCGATTTTTTACAACTACCACTGTCCCTTCACTAAGTGTTTCGCGACACATGAAACAGTTTCTCTGCGGAGCCGACATTTCGGCGAGCACACTTTGAACAATTTCACGAGAAATACGAATGTTTCATAATATTTTTACATTTTATTTTGTATAGTACCGAACACGGCCAACAAAAATTTACTGAGTGTTTTGCGACACATGAAACAGTTTCTCGGCGGAACCGACATTTCGGCGAACACACTTCGAACAATTTCACGAGAAATACGAATGTTTCATAATACGTTCACATTTTTTGTAAAGAGTACAGTACCGAACACGACCAACAAGAAAACTAAACTGAGAAGATAACGATAAGGGCGACCCGAAGTCTGTTAATGTAGGGGAAGAGGGACATCAGCCGAACCCTTAACCTGGCTCAGGCAGGCGTTATCTTATCACACAAAAGGGGGAAAAACAATCCGTTTCGCCTTCGTCAAAGATCCCATTTTCACACATTTTAGTACCTTACCCATACCAAAGATAGATAGGTAAGGCCAACGTTATTTTATTTTAGTTAGTTATTAATTATTGTTATTCAATGACGCGTCAAAGATAGGTAAGGCCAACGTCATTTATTTTAGTTTGTTTTAGTTAATTATTAATTATTATTATTATTATTATTACGTTAGTTTATTTATATATTGGATGAGTACGTACATACGTTTTTTTTACTAATAATATGTGTAATAACTATGAACAACCACGGCAATTAAATGTTGTATTCGCTCCTGCTCCGATCTCTCCCTCCCCCGATTTAACCCATTTTTGTTTTTCTAAGATAACGAGATACCTGTTTGGCCTACAGGCTTCGTTCTGGGCTTAAACGAAAGATAAATATTTTCTCTACAACTTCATATCTAATAAATTTTCTCGTAGAATAAGTATTACAGACAATATTTATCCCGACAGACGACAAAAACGTAAATTTTGCACTTTTTGAAAAACAACTACAATTTTTGAGGTCCTGTATTTTGGGATTTATTGGAACTAAAGAATTGAGGTTGGGCTCAAATTGTAGGAAATTTGGGAAAATTTCGAGGTTTTTCGAGCTCCACGAAGTTAGCACAAGTCTTTCGAAGCTGCAAACTTGGTTTTACACTACTGTTAGGTACCCTAACAACATACCAAAAAATCAGAAACATGCGAATTTATCCGATGTTTGCCCCTTTTTTTTGTCTACCGTCAGTGGTCTATAACATGCATTGCTTTGTGCATCTGCAAGCCATTCGCGGTAAGTTTCTTCTGCATTTCAAATTCATTTCATATGTAACATAAATTTTTATTTGTTCTGGCCAAATGTGAGTTAATATTTATTAATGGAATTGTACATTAATTTTAACTTAGGCATTTCGTTTATTACAGTTCATTTCCGAGCACTGTACACAAATTCAAAGAGATAGAAAGTTTTATTTTTTAATGACAAAATAATGTTAGCACTTTTTCTGTAGATCGAATAATTTATGGAAACAAATGTTGGTTTCAGGCTAGCCTTGTAGCCCAACAGAAATGTGTAAAAATCGTTTTATTTGTTGCAAAAACAACAACTTTATTTTAGTGATTTTTTGTTATAAAGTGATTTGAAACACTTTGTTTACAAACAAAATCTTAAGTTAAAACGTATTTAAAACTATATTTGGTACTTTGTGAATTTTTTTAAGAGATACTAAAAATTGTAAACGGTAGATTGGGAGGTTGGAAAAAATGTGATTATTATTTTTCTTTTTTGGTTTAGCCTCTATGCTATAAACCCTAATAAAAACTCAACTTAGTTTGTAAAACCATTTTGAGACAACAATTGTCAAGTGAAAAAACAAAATGGCGGATGGGTAAAATACTTAGGACAGGTGAAAATGACTATAGGACATTTTAATAAAGGTACTTTGACATATATTCGACCTAGAAAAATCAACTAAAAGTATTGTTTTATATTAAAAAATTGGGCATATTGGTTTTAAATTAATTTTATATATAATATAGAATTGTTTTTTTCCTTTTGTGTACTAATATAAATTTAGCTCGGGACAATTGTTTGTATAGGCCTACAGATGTTTTGTAGCACTTTACAAACAAATCTTTTGAAATGTAAAAAAAATATTTTTGCATTTTTCTGTAGGTAAAAAGTTAAGTTTATGAACAAAATACTGATACTATAATTTGTTACTTTAATAGATTTGTTTGCTTTAAAGAAATATCAATAATTTTGTTTTTAGATTTTTTTAACATAACTTTGTTATCCTTTGACAGTTATCCATAACGTCGTTTAAAAGCATTTTGTTTGTCATTAAAAAGTGTTTGTTGGTGATTTTTTGGTAAACTATTTAATTACCGACTATAAAAACAAAATTCAAATTAATTTTATATGTTTACCCTTGTGAATAATGTGTAAATTTAATGGTTTTCGAAATACTCATCAACAAAAGTTGAAATGGCCGCCATTTTAAATTGGATATAGCTTTGGAAATACATTGAGTAATCATTTGGTTCACGCATATCTCATGTAGCTATTCGGAGCAATGGATTTTATCTTATTTGTTAATACTATAAGAATTAAAAAAAAAAAATTGTTTATAGACTAATTTTGGATGTTGTAGACAATTACCAAGAAATTATGTTTTCAGTGTTTTTTTTCAACAATTCGGTTAACCTTTGACCTGCAAAACGAAAAAAAAAACATTTTGTCTGTCGTTAAAAAAGAAAACTGTTTTTTATCTTGTAAATTTGTTGTAAAGTTTATGGTTACCAAGATATTCTACGTTAACCATTTGTAATGGCCGCTATTATTATAATTTAATTTTAAACATTTAATTTTTGGTCACTAGAACTAGAAAAATCAGTATCACCCAAAATTTGGAGTTTGTAACTTACTTGGTTTCTTAGATACAAAATATTTTAGTGAAATCTATATACAGACGGAAGCACTTTAGGAAATACCTTTATAGGAACTTTTTTCTTTGTTTTTGCATGTTTAATCATGAACAAATTTGTTTTAAACCAATTTCCAATCATCCTGTATATAGCTTTGGAAATACGTGTAACATTGCGTTTCCATTACACGCATTTTGCATGTAACTGTTAATCAGTACACCAAAACCAACCCTTTACCAATTTCAAATTCGTTTCTGTTAAACATTTGAAAAATCTCTAAAGCTATTCATTTTATTAAAATAATAAAAGATTATAATTGGTATAAAACATTTAAAACGAGGTAAAAACGAGGTAAAACGTGTCAATATATTTAGATAGTTTTTGTCGTGAAGTGCGACCATGTTACATTGCTAGCTAAAACATAGGAGAGATTTAGTTTGCTAAATCTGTTACATCTGAAGAACTCAACTTTGTTGCGTGTTTGATACTCTCTTGACCGGTTTCTAATAATATTAAATTTCAAAACCCCTTGATTCTTTCACCTGTCACTAAACACTTTTTGAGAAAGTATATTTGATATTTATTTTTACTGCCATTAAAAAAGTTTACATCTGCAATAGACAATATTTTAAAAGTTTATAAAGTTATACATATACAGACATAAATAGATATGCAACATAAGGCAATGAAAACTTACACATTGTATTACAATAAATACCACTAGAAATATAGTTAATTGCCACAATTTTAATAGACTCCGTACCAGGATTTTATAAAATCATCAAATTCTTTTATACTATACAAGGCTTTTGCCTTGAGCCTGGTCTGTAAAACATTTAAAAATATTTCCTTGGGCAGATGCTTTAACATTATCTGGCAACATATTGAAAAATCTTACTCCAATCTGTCCAAAGTTTGCTTGCGATTTTGTGAGTCTGGCTTGTGGAACATTTATCTTATTTCTATTCCTTGTGACATAGGAATGGACTTTGCTACGAGAATTAAGACTACTTAAGTTATCCCTGACATGCAACAATGCAAAAATCACTGCAAAATAAACGTACTAGACAAGGTCAATATTTTCAACTCGATGAAGTGTCCTCTACAAGAGTCTACCTTAGTTGGAAGCATCAAGATATTCAGTAGGCAGTCTGAGAACAACCGCGTCCGTGAGTAGACTCATAAATGGGTGGAATTATGCTTGCCTTTGCCTTGTGTGATTAGAATTAGTTTAGTTTAGTACGGGACCACCAGAGAGTTAATTTAATAAACAATGTTAAATCAACTACCCCTCTACCGCTTCTTTAACGAACCTTCTCACCACCACCCATCCTGACAACGCACGTTCGTCCGCAAGAGGTCAGAAGGCATAGCCCGACCAGGGAAAACGCCATCGCTGGAGGAGCCGGACGCAGATGAGCCGGACTGGCAGCGAGGGTCCGTTACAACTGGTAAATTTACGAAGTTCCAATATTAGGCGCAAAGCTCTCTTTTGCCAGAGAAATACTCTTTTTGCGTTGCATGACTTTCCCCACAGTATTAAACCATAATTTAATTGTGAATTAAAAAAAATCCATAATACGCCATCAACAACATTTTCTTACCCAAACAAGTTTTGACATTTTGCATTAAAAATATGACCCTAGATAGTTTCGAACACAAATCATTTGTGATGTTCCCAATTCAACCTACTATCCAGAAGTATACTTAGCAATTTAACTGGATTATTGTCCTGATTTTTCTGTAAATTGCTCACAGAGAAGAGTAGTTGCTCTGTTTTATTAACATTGAGCTTAAGTGAATGTTTAGTAAATCAGAGTACACATCTTTCCAGCATAGTGTTGGTCATTGCTTTTGCATCTTCTAAATTTCTACCGGTTGTAATCAACTTTGTATCATCTACATAAAGGACTGATTTGTAAGGCAGAGATCCTGGTAGGTCATTCATATATATTACAAATAAAAAGAGGCCGAGGACGGGGCCCTAGGGACCCATTTTCCACCTTCATCAACCCCGATCTTAGATTGTTGACAGACACCAGTTGCTCCTTAATTATAAATGCATGTAAAATTTAAATTGAGTGAAATTATAATAGCTTAAATTTCTTCACTTCTTTGATTTTTAAATACAAAATTGGTATAATTGATTATTCTCGATTTGTAGCTTTGGTAAGATTGAAGGTTTTCAAAACTATTGAGTATTATTCCCATATTATTATCTCTAATATGTTTTTAATTAATGAATATAATAGTTTATATAAACTTTTATAATTATATGATATAAATCTTCAAATTTCACTACTTAATAGTTTTTAATATTATGAGCAATTATAGAGGGATTGATTGTTAACTAGCTCAGATCCTTCTTGGCGTGCCCCTGGTGATTGTTTTAAAATAAAAAATAATAAAAAGTATTGAGTGTAAAAATGGTGTGGGTTAAGACACCTAGCATAATTTATAAAATTATATTTTTTATATACGTAAATGTCTACTTTAAAAGTCTCTCCCATGTAAAACTGTTCAATGAAAGGTAATCACACCATTGGATTTGTAATATTGTCTGTATTAATAAAAACAAAGATAATATGCTTTATTGTTCAATATTAAGCTTACAATAACTGCTTATCAAAGCTTATATATAAACTAGTATGGACTTGTTGTCTGCTAGGTTGACAACAAAATGTCTTTAAAATATGTTACGAAACTAGTTGTACAAAAATTGTTCACATGGTGAAATAAAAATAATCGCTAGTTTCATGTGTACAGGTGGCAAAGTTTTATAAAAATCCAAACTTTTCAGGGTAAGATTTAAATAAAAAATAAATTACTTAGACTTTGTATTTTTGTATAAAGGAAGTGAAAAGAAATTTTTTAAATAATATTATCTTAGAGGCGGAAAGATTCTCTAACAAGACAACAAAATATAAAACTAAAATAAATAATTCATTTTGTAATTATTTTTGCTTTTATTAATATTTGTTTATTATAAAATTAAAGAAATTAAATTTTCTACCCGACATTTAAGTTTCAAATAGCATTGTTGTCATTATTACAAAATAATTTAATTCGCATTAAAACAATCGAACGTTTTCTTGTTTAAGGCAAATTTATTTTAGCACAATTTTTATGTTACGCCTATGTTTAAATCATTCCTTTAAATAAATACATAAACGTTTTTGTAATTTGCCATTAATTACTTCTATATCATACGAGATTATTGTTATTAATTATATCCTGTTAATTAATAATATGTCTTAATATTATTATTCATCTGTCAAATAAGACATATTTATGATATTGATTTTTTTGTCTCTGATTTAAAAGTCTTTATTATTATAGTACTCTGGTTTTTGTGTATTTTAACGCATGTCTAACTTCAGACTTTTATAAACTTGTATAATACCAATTTAATACTACCTATTAATTTAACTAACACAATATTAAACATGTTCAAGTTTAAACTATGACTTGCCTAGAAATATATTACTGAACAAGACTTTCTGCTTTGAATTATCATCAATTCTGTCCTTTACTTCAAGCTGTATTTTATTTCTCGCAATTTACTGTTAGATTATTTTTTACAGTTTAAATATCAATGTTCGAACTAAATTGATCTAAATTGAATATAAACAAAATTATTCATTATAATTAATTTTCAATAAAATCAAATAAAGAACTCAACAAGCTTGTTTTTTACTAAAACAATTATTGATTAAATTAAAGAGTTCTCTTTTCAGCTGAAGATCATTATTGTACAAAATTCTCTAAATCTCTTGTTTCACTTATTAAATAAAAAAGTTTTGAAAGTCTGTTGGAGGTGGTGGTATAGGATAGACAATATTATTGTTAAGATTTTAGTATTTATTGAAAGTGAGAGTAAGACATAGTATGATATAGACGTGTACATGTTATTGTTAGTTGTACATGTATCTTTAAATAATTATACTTATGTAACTAGGCCAGAATTTGTGTGTCTAGATATATTACGACATGCGATTGTGAATCACTGTACCTATATAATGCATGTGTATTATTTTATTGTGTAAATTCTTTTTATGTATATGTAAATAAACATTGTAATTTATACTTAATTAATCAGTTTTATCTATTTGTAAAATTTAATTGTTGCCATACATGTAAAATTAAGTCTTTTAATTTACCTAATATAACTGCTTAAATACAATCGATCTATGTTTCTCTTTTATGCTGCAGATAAGACCTTGGAGGCTACATTATTTTATTACTTTTTTGCCATTAGTATTAGAATGTATAAGCTTTGTATTGATTCTGGTTTTGTTTTAATTTTATATTTCTTTGGATTAAATTATTGTGCTATATTTAATTTTTAGGAAAACAACTAATTTTATTTATTTTGGTATTGCCAATGATGACATAGATCTTGCTTGATTTATTTATATAACTCTGAATTTTTTTCATAACAATTTACTTTTCAGGGTCCATATGATTTAGTCTTTAGATCATCATTTAAATGTTCTAATGATACAGATGCTTTTAAGTACAGAATGAGAATTTCCAAACTGAATAGAACTCATCTTGTATACAACGACACAATCTCTGGGAACTTAGGCATAAGGGATACTATGAGAGTGAGTAAATTAATTTATTGGTTATTGATTGCTTTAACTGGACTGGTTTTTTTACAATATTTAACTTATTTGTATACTCACAGCTCACACACAGTCCTTTTGTTTCCCTTTATTTTCTTATTCTTTACGCCGTTTCGGCTATTTATCATGCATTATCAAACCTATATATTTGTGTTTTATTACTTGCATTCATTGATGCGCATCAATTGGTTAAATGAAAACATGCAAATTTTACATAATTGTTCTAAAGGCCCAGTTATGAACGTTTTGGAAGGATTCCAAATTTATAAACATTCAAAAATAGACCCAACATTATTATTAAACGAAAAAACATTATTGCAAGCAAATACAATATTTGACTGAATCATTCATTTAGACCCTCTAATTCAATCAAAGTCAAGCTAGCATACTGAACTGATAAGAAAATTAGTATTGAGTTAAAAACGTAGGCGGACACACGTGAGTTACAGCTCGCTTAATTTTTCATATTTACTTAATGTCCCAAAGTGTTGTGTTATGTTTTATGTGATATTTGTGATTGTGATGTGTGCATGTTTTCATTTAATTAATTGACGCGCATCAACGAATGCAAGTAATAAAACATAAATATTGGTTTGATAATGCCTGATAAAGAGGCGAAACAGCGTAAACAATAAGAAAATAAAAGGAAACAAACTGACTGTGAGTATACAAATAAGTTAAATTATAGTAAATTATTTCATCTGAAATAAATTTTACTTAAATATATAATATTCGAAATTCAGATGGCATGAACAATTTATTTTAGTATAAATACTCATAACAACAATTCAAATTGTCAATAATCAACATAAATAGTATCCATTAAAAATAAATAACTTAATAATACAATTTTGCTCTGTACTAGTCAGAATGAAGGGGCATTTAATATTTTCCTCTTTGACAGATTTATAAATGTAACATTACAAGTTTTTAAACTACTTCAGTCCACTTCCCATAAGAGGGTTGGATCCTTATAACACGTACAGGGTGATCTTTTTATAAATGCCACCATTGGGGTTTCAGAAATTTTTGGTTTTAAAGCAAAGTTTAAACGGAAGACTTACTTAATTAATGTGGGCAATAAAAACAAATTTGTGAATAAATAAATTACCTTTTTTCGGTACGTCAACTAATTCTTTCGTTGATTTACAGATTACTGCAGTTTCGATCTTCGTGAGTCCATCTTCAGATGATATAAAGAATTTTAGTTTTTATTAAAATCGTTCTATATGGAGCTTGTCAATAAAACATACACAGTATGGACGTAACAACACATAACACTTTTACACACATTTACGTTCACACGATCACAAAATGAAAATAGTTTACATCGGTCGGTACGTACTCTCCAACGCCGCGACTGGCTATTTATTCTTATATCGTTATCTAACTTTGATTAAACGGTTCCTAGTGTTCCATTTTGATGAGTCTGTCGAACAGAGTATTGGAGGAGAACGAGAGTTGTTCATTTATTATATTATTAGGTTGTAAATTTCGAACTCTTCCAAGGCACTCATGTATCGGCCTTTATTTCATATGTGCAATATGTCCATGTTACTGTCGATGTTTGAGTAACTGTGGCAACTATTTCGATTTCCTATTTCGATTTCCTGGGTTTTCCCTTTGTTGATGGTAAATGTTCCTTGAAACGTTTTTTGAAAGGACGCCCCGTTTGGCCGATGTAAAAATTTGGGCAATCGTCGCAAGTCTATTTGTATATTCCGGTTTTTTCTGTTTTGTCTCTCAAGTCTTGGTTACTGGGGTTTAGTTTAGACTCGGGTTTGTTGCTAGTTCTAAATGTGACTTTGATGTTATTTTTCCTCATTTCTTTCTTTAACACATAATTCAATTTATTGCCGAATTCGCATGATATATACTTTACTTTTTGTTTATTTGTTGATTTTGGGGACTTGTTTTTGTGTCTCTTTATAAGTTTGTCAACGATTGAACCTTTAAAACCATTAGCAACGGCTATGTGTTTGATTATGTTAAGTTATTGGTTGTATTACTTTTGCTGCAATGGTACAGTTAAGAGACGGTGTATGAAGCTGTTATAGGCTGCAATTTTTGTGAATAAGGATGGTGAGAGGATGTGTATCGTCTGGTCGGTAGATCTAAGTTTTCTGTGTATGCTGAATGATAGTTGGTTGTCTCATTTTTTAATAGTTAGGTCCAGGTAGTTTAGTGTATTTCCAGTTTCCATTTCCAGTGTGAATTTCACATTAGGGTGTATACAGTTTAAGTAGTTTTTTAGTAGTTGTAATTGTCTAGCAGTACCGCTGAATAAAATGATATCATCCACATACCTGTAGTAAAATGTTAATTTATTTATATATTGCTTCGACTCAGAAAATATATGTTTGTTTTCTCTCGTTCTCTTCCAATACGCTATTCGACATCGTCTTCAAAATGCAACAATAGGAACCATTTAGTCTAAGTTAAGTTATATAACGAGATAAGGATAAATAGCCAGTGGCGATCGGTTCGTTGAGGAGTACGAACCGACCGATGTTAACATATTTTAATTTTGCGATCGTGTGAACGTAAATGTGTGTAAAAGTGTTATGTTGTGTTATGTGTTGTTACGTATGTACTGTGTATGTTTTATTGACAAGCTCCATACGGAACGATTTTAATAAAAACTAAAATTCTTTATATGATCTGAAGATGGACTCACGAAGCCCGAAACTGCAGTAATCTGTAAATCAACGAAAGGATTAGTTGACGTACCGAAAAAAAGGTAATTTATTTATTTATAAATTTACTAATCCGTTACCTACAATGTTAAATTTGAATTTTGTGAAGTTTTAAAAAATCGTGTAATTTTGAAATATAGCACCTAACATACAAATTTGTTGTAGAAACACTTATTTTTCATTTTGTTTAAATTTGTATTTTGAATATTGTGACTTGATAAAACATGTCATTTCATGCATATTTTAAATGTAAATAATATCTTTAGCTTATACCCATGATATAAAAAATGCAAATAATTTTAAAAAGGTCTTACAGTTATGTATAAAATCTACACTGAATATAGAATATGTATATTATTATTTTCTTTCTTTTTTCCGCTTACACACTTCCTCAGCAAGGAATATTTAAATAAATTGCAAGTGAAAAAACATAGACCAAGGCCGGGAGTTGAACCCGGGACCTTCACGTTTCCGTCGTGACGGTCTTGGTCTATGTTTTTTCACTTGTAATTTAATAAAATATGTGTTTCTGTAAAACATTTTAAAGTTGGCAGCCTGCAATTTGATAGTTGTGTCGTTATTTCTTTCAATTGGATTCAACGAACTCTCATGTAAGTATTTCTAATACTAAAAACTTTTAATATAATACTTATTATATATTACTATGCAACTACGTGTATAGGTACTACATTTTTTATAGTAAGTGATTAGACATAGGAAATTAGACATACTTATTTTATCACACCAAAAAAACACAGTATGTTAATTTTTGTGTAATCTGTTTCAATATAACACAATATACGTTGTTAATGTTCTGATTTATTTTAGTTTATAGTTGATGTCAGCGTTTTTGGAAATGGAGGATGGAAGGAAAACTCCATGCAAGCGGAATTGAATCATCTCTGACCATTTCATTGATTACTTCGTCACTGTTGATTGGAGTTGGATAGTGAATTAACATTAGAGCAAGCCCATTATTCATAGAATTCCTCAGGTAGCTTTTAATTCTCTTGAGAGATGAGGAGGATACTCTCTACCTCTGCTGTTGAGACTGGTAATGTAGCAAGCACCTGCAATAGAAAAGTTATTTTGTTTGATTTATTTTAGTTTCGACCATTTTTTTAAGTTTTATTTTCGATAAATATTTTTTTTTTGTTTATTTGTATTTATAAATGGTTTTGATTTAAATATTTTTCAATACTTTATCTAAAAGAAAACTTTCTGAAAATGTGTATCGTTTAAGCAAACAAATGTTCCAAAATATACCTGTTTAGGCCTACTTAGTTTTATAATAATAAATAGTTACCTGAAGTAAAAAGTTGGTAGCAGGGTAGAAGTTTTTGTCGCAGGTGTCTAGAACTGACATGATTTTCTTGGGAATTTCAGATTCTTTTCCATTTTCTACTCCACAGCATATACTTTGCCTCGACCTCACAATCAGACCACTGGCTATCGTAGAACAGTTTCAGTGTTTTCAGTTTGTGAATATTTGTTTGTTTTGCATTCTTTGGAAGTAAACAATCTAGAGCTTCCAGAATATCTCTGTTTTTCCCGAACCTGTCAACCAAACTTGTAATCAATGAATCGATGCAAGGTATAAATTACAACGGAACACCTATTGACGTTGTTCTGCCCCACGTTCGGGAGCCAATTTTATAACGAACAATCGCGTGCTGACGTTCTTTTGTTGTATAATAAGTTACAACACCTACTGGAAGCCTTTAGCCAAAATTTTATCTTTAGCTTAGGTGATGCAACTGGGTGTCTGATACCTATTTCTATAAGTATTTCGACTGACTCTAACACTTTAAAATAGCTTCCAGAAATTAATAAGTTTACTAGCTCTGAATTTAATTTATGAGAACTCTTGATTATTTTTGATCTCAGGGAAGTGAGAACAGTGGAACAGCCCTTATAACTTACCTTATTTGTGCTTTGATTATTTCTACAGCTAAACACATTTATTATACTATTTCTAATAAAGGAAATTATCATGAATGGATAACCATATAACAGGTAATTGATTACTCTCAGTATTTCAGTATAAAAATTAATAATTAATTTATTCAAAATTCAAAATCAAAACCTTTTCAAAATTAAACATAAACAACTCGCTTTTCTCACCATCTGCTTTTACATATAACTTCTATCCAATATTAATGTTAAACCTATAATTCTAATTTCTAATAGGCTTGGCATACAGTCTAATTTTATAATCAATTTAATTTTAATTTATTTGAATTTAATTTATTTACATTTAACTTTAGGGAATATCGAATTTACATTTATTTAATTTATGATTTGAATTTAATTCGAAACTAACCTATCTCAACCAGTACTTTAAATATTTTTATTGAATTTACTCAGGCAATTAATTAAAATGGGGAACAACGTATTCTCGTTTACACAGACCTTAATTCAGCGTTTTTCACCTCCGGTTTTCCGTGATGGATGCCGCTATGTTGATGGGCTGGTGCTGGAGCTGATATGATGCTGTGTCTGGTAGCCTGGATTTTCTGATTTAAAGTTGTTGGGTTGATATGATGGCTACAGATGTACTTAAAGAGCAGATCTGGTAGAATCTAGTAGAGTTACAGTTGATCCTATTTCTTCCTTGGTTCGTGAGAAGTGAAGTTCCGTTTAGAAGATCATGTCCTGAAGGATTGCCTATGTCGTCTCAGTATCGCCAAATAGAGTTATTTTTGCATTAACTCATTTGGATAGGCCGTAGAGTTGCTTCTGAAGAACTACTTCTGACTTGTAGTTTATATTTAAAGTTATTTAAGTTTAACGAAGAAAAACTATTTGCTGCAGAGTGACGTGAAGTCTACATTCGTAACAATTTAAATCTAGAGTGAGTCTTAGAGCGAGTCCGAGAGAGTCAGCGATTCCGAGAGAGTAAGCCAGAGTAAGCCCGTGGATTTTTCGCGTTCAATCCTTTATACACTTCGTGACGTCATTTCTTACATGCCCTTTCCCTCATTTTTTCATTAAGCCAATTTTTCTTTTGTATAAACTTTTTTTGTCTTGAAATGTGTCTAAATTCGCCCTGGTTAATTTTATATAATTTTCTTCTTTTCTTTTCCTTCCATTTTCCTGGAAAACACCAATTTCTCTGGTTAATCCGGTTGCTCGTTGACGCCCCTTTCTGTAATCGCGACTTCATCCCTTCCACTTTGGCCATTGCATCTTACTTGTTTTTGATTTCCCGCTGTATCTTTTTTTCCTTTTAAGTTTTCCTTAATTTTCTTTTTGCACATTTTCCAGATTGTTCTTGGCTATCCGTACGTTTTTGAATCGTGTCTGTACTGTGATTTTTACGCGTGCGCGGCACGTTTACAATTTTCCGCGACTTCCGCGACTGTCTTTCGCGTTCAATGTCTTTTTTGTTCGTTTACGCCGATTGTCTTTAACACCTGTACAGTTCTAACACTTTTCACCGTTTTTACTTATTTTCTTTCTTCTGGGACTTAGCCTACAATCGCAAAAAAGTTCTTTGGGGGTTTTTTATTTACTACGCGAAAAATATTTAAGTTACTGGTTTCCTAACAATACAATGTTAATCTAACCCTAAATCTCTTTACTTTATTATTTTTTTAAAATTTTAAAATTCAACTTTTACTACTTTAAAAGGCGTGAAAACTCTCACCATTTTATCTTAATTTAATTTTACTTTTTGTTCCCTTTTTTACACAGAACTATTCATTCTTTAATAACTCTTGTGAGTGAAAACCTTTGATTTTAATTATTTCTCCCTTTTTAGGGTGTGTGAAATTTGACACTTAAGCTAACTTTTTTATTTTCAATAATTCGACTTTTTCTTATATAACCTTTTGTTTTTGTCTACTTATGTAGATTCCAAAAATGTCTGACTTTTTCAGTTTCGAGTTAAATTGAACTTTTCCCTTAACTTTAACCCCTGTTTACTTTGGTAGTGTTACCTTTTATGATTTGAAATTCACACGGCCGTAACTCACGCGTTTAGCGCTTCGTATTAAACCATGAAAACCACAAATGCATAAAATTCCTGGATTCCTTTATTCCCCCAAAACTCAGCTACTTTCAGGCTAAGTCAGATTTCCTTTCTTGACGTGTCCTAGATCAAGGTTCATCTTGGGAGATAAGCCTTGCTCTGATTTAACTTGTATTTTCGACCTACAATTGACACTCACCGAAGTCCGGCCTTGAAAACATCAAATTTTATAATTTAATATAAAACCCGATTTTTCCGCCTTACAACGGCTAATATCCGTTGTAAAATATTGACCGACGGTAATATTCCTCAGGATTGGAGTAAGGGGGGTTGTCTCTTTTGGTTTTCTTCCTTTCTTGCCGCGGCACAACAATTGCTGTTCCAAAATTATTTTGAGGATTTTTTCAGCCTTTTCAAATAACGAAGTGAATTGTTTGATATCACTGCCATCTTCATTTTCAGACATGTTAAATCCTTAAATCGTGTCATCAGCAAATTTAAGGACAGACGATATGTCACTTTCAGGTTTTTGGAGGTACTTTGAAAGAGGAAGAGTCGCTAAATATGAATTCACATACCACCAATGTAAGAAGGAAACTTCCTTTTTCAACAGAGGCTAGGAGATTGGCAGCTGAAGACGATATCACTCTATTAGAAGTAGATAACTCTTTCAGAGTAGCAATAATAGCTGGAAAAACTTCAACAAATGTATTGATTGACAGATTCTTGTCTTTCGATGAATGTTGTGTTACACAGACGAAGGAGGCGTGTTTTTTGTGTTTCTGGTAAAAGATTCTCAATATGTCTTTTTAGAATATCACCACTTTGAGTATTATTTCTCATCATATTGGCCACTTCATTTATAGTTCCCAAACAATTCCTTATGTAAGGAATGTCTAAGCAGTCACCAAAACCAAATTCAAATGGTGTGCAACACTGTACACATAAATAGCTTTTGGGTGTGATTGTATGTATGTATGTACAGTACTTACGTATATGTATGTATGTATGGCACTTACGTACATGTATG